>JAGDQP010005162.1:27029-80206 GCA_022664845.1 Lepisma saccharinum
TTGCAGGAGAAGACAAATTAGAAGAACTGCAGAATGAACTTAAGAGGATTAAGTGGGACATCATAGGACTATCAGAAGTGTGGAGGAAGAATGAAGAACAGTTGGAACTACCGTCGGGGCACACGTTCTACTTTAAAGGAACAGAAAATGGAAAACCGACAGGCGTTGGCTTTATAATTAATAAGGACCTGAAGTCACGGATCACAGAAATTGAAGGAATTTCAGTTAGAATCGCACGGGTAGTAATATAGATAAACAAGAGATACAGTATGGAAATTATACAAGTGTATGTTCCAACAACCTCACACCCGGAGGAGGAAGTCGAAGACCTATACGAGGAGATACAGAAGATTTTGGATAGTAGCAAATCGCATTACAAACTTGTAATGGGAGACTTCAATGCGAAAGTAGGAGCCAAGCAGAACAGTGACACGAAAGTGGGAAACTTTGGATTTGGCAAAAGAAACAAGAGAGGAGAGAAGTTAGTGGATTTCTCAGAAGCCAACAGACTGTTCATTTCAAATAAATTTTTCAAGACACCGCCCCAGAGGAAGTGGACATGGAAAGGTCAAAATGGGACCAAAAACGAAATAGACTACGTTCTATCGAATAACAGGGAAATTCTGCAAGACGTGTCTGTTCTGAACAGTTTCAAAGTCTCGAGTGATCATAGGATGGTGAGATGTAAGCTGAAACTAAATACTAGGCTTGAGACAAAGAAGCTTATCAGAGGAAAACCGCCAGTTTTAGATCTTGAAAATCTTGGAAAACACAGACAAGCATTCGAGATAGAACTAAGCAACAGATTCAGTGCCTTGGAAGAGTTAGAGGATGAAGAAGACATCAATAGCAGAAACAAAATATTGACTGAAATAATAAGAGAAACAGCCAAGGAAATAGAAAAAAGAGAGCAAAATCTCAGAAGAAACTAAACTCTTGATGAAGAAAAGAAGGGAAATGAAAGAAGAGGAAAATTGCATAAAGAGGATTGAGTACATAGAACTAAATAAAACCCTGAGGAAGAAAATAAGAGAGGATGTACGAAGATATAACGAAAATCTTGTTAGAAATACAATCGAAGAAAACAAGAGCCTGAAGAAAGCCAAACAGCAGCTCATGGTAGGGAAAAAGCAAATAATTGCAGTTAAGAGACCAAACGGGACCGTAACACGAAATAAGGAATATTTGAAAATTTCTACAGAGAATTATACTACCCCGAGGAAGAACTAGGAAATGCAGACACAGGAGGAATTGATGTAGAAGTCCCGGATGTAATGAAAGAAGAAGTTATTAAAGTACTTCGAGAGATGACGAACGGAAAATCGACAGGAGAAAATGGACTCACAGCAGAGATGCTTAAATGGGGAGGTGAAAAAATGAAAGAGGAACTTGCTAAACTATTCTCGATGTGCTTGAGGAAGAGAGAAATACCCTCAAGTTGGAACAATGCCGTTATCATTTTGTTATACAAGAAAGGGGACAAAGAACGCGTCGAAAACTACAGAACAATTAGTTTACTGTCAGTCCTATACAAAATGTTCACCAAAGTTATTTTAAATCGTATTGAACGAGACTTAGACTTTAACCAGGGAAGGGAACAAGCCGGATTCCGTCATGGATTTAGCACAATGGACCACATACAAACATTGAATGAAGTTATGGAAAGCACTAATGAATATGAACTTCCACTATCTTTGGGATTCATAGATTTTGAAAAAGTTTTCGATTCGGTCTCTTTGTCAGCAGTACTTAAATCAATTAAACATCAAGGCATCGAAAGTTCATACATCAAGCTACTGCGAAACATTTATTCAACTGCCACATCTGTCATTAGACTGCATCAAGAAAGTGAAAAATTTAAAGTTGGAAAAGGGGTAAGGCAAGGAGATTCAATTTCTCCAAAACTGTTTTGTGCGGTCCTGGAGAGAGTGTTCCAAAATTTAAACTGGAATGAAGTTGGAATTAAAATTAATGGCGAATATCTTCATCACCTACGGTTCGCTGATGATATATTCAAATATTCGCAATAAATGTCAGAGGCATTAGGGAATTATAGTTCAGGTGTCTTTAATACGCAAACAGTTCAATAGAGTAGTGTATTATTGTACCACGTATATTGATGGTCCATAGCCGAATTGACAAACAGATACGGATTTCAAGCTGGTCACTCGATTGGTAGGACATGGATGTTTAAAATAACAGACACAGATACGAACCTAGCTTTAGAAAAATAATATTGCATAAAGATTAAGTCATTTGTCAAGCATGCAAAGGGATTATGACATGTAGATAATTCCGCTTTTGTAAGAATCAGTATAAAATAACAAAGATAGGGTTTCTAGCCAGCACAGGACGATACCGCTGTTCTTTTTTCATGCTAATGCGACATATAACCACTGGTTCAATTAAGCTTTTTTGAATGTATTTGCTGCATTAAAGATTTGTATTTAATGAACATACACACAAATACAATTTATATTTTGGAGAGATAAAAAACGCATGAATGACGGGGGATTCGAACGATCATACGTAGATACATATATCTCATTGTACGAAGATGCTGTAGCAAGAAACAAGGAGGAAGTTCTGAGTTCGTTTCTGGATGGATGTGTGTGCCAAGACCCTAGATTGACTGTTTCTTGGTGAGAAGGGCTTGTTGGTTTAACCTGTACAATAACAAAACAAGCCGAAAGTTGTGCTACATTTTTTTTGTAAAATAAATAGACGGCTATATGTGATGGCATGATTATACTGTTCGCTTGATTTTTGTATGGTTGACTACAATTTAGAAAATATATTTCTTTTTAAACAGAAAAAAAAAGAAAATAGAAGTTTAGCTAATAAGAACTACTGGGAAGACGAATTGTTTTTGTTCTGGAAATGGCTCGATTTTACACCATATTACCTTACATTCTTTTTTTCATGTTCTTTCTTATGTTAGTGTTTCCAGCTTTTATCCCCATGTAGCAAATTAATTTAATTTTTAATTCTAAGTTAGCAACCTGTATAATCGGGCGAATCCTATTACTATACTACTAGTGGTGTGCAGTGTTTCCTTCACAGTGTTGCAGAGTTCCAGCTGTTATGTCGCTCAAGATCAGATGTTAGTCACATAACGTAACAGTAAAACTTTCTCGTTGGCTTCACGGGAGTTGGGACATGGAAGCTTGACGGGAGGTGTTGCCCAAAGAGGCAGATATTCATTTTCCTATATGTACGCGAAATTATTTAAAAGTTTTATAGGGGAGAGATAGAGATAGTCAAATTAACCTACAATGAAAAGCGTATCGTGCTAAAATAGAGATCCTTGCTGCTTAAGAAGTTTCCCTTTGCAAATTACTTTTGACAAAGTGTGCTTGTCTGCATGACAGAATTTTTTGTTACAATGGGAGAAATCTGTTACACTAAAATATTTGATCATACTTCCAACTTTCTCTTTATTTCCAACGTATGGAAATTCTCTTGTCAGAATAGAAGTTTGTTTTTGTTTGTCATTTTCTCACAGTTTTGTTTTTTCTTTCTGAATTTCACTAGATAAGATTTTTGTGGCAATACAAGTTTATTTATTTTGAACATACCAATTTTTTGTTACAATACAAAATTGTTTCTTGTTTTCATTCTTGCTATTCAACGGGTTTGTTTTGTTGATATCAAAATTATTTCTACTTGATAAGAAAATTGTAAAATACAAGTTTGACTTTTGTTTTCTGTATTCCTCTTATTTGAAATCAAGTAGTTACATATGAATTTTCAATTCGCACTTTACACATTAACAAGATTATATGGTAGGAACAGTATTCGAAGTTTACGGGGAGCTATCGAATAGTGTGATTGGAGTCGCCGAAGGCGACTGAACTTACAGTCCCCCATAACTGTTGCTGCGTGGAGAAAGCCTAAAATTCACACGGAGAGGTACAGAAGGAGTTGGTAACAGAAGCAATCAGACTGTTTCCCATAATAAATAAAAATAACTGTTTCATAAAATTTAAACTTTTGTTAGACTTTTCTACAAATACAAATTCCGAATTAGAATGACATTTTTCAAAATTCAACTTGTGACATTACGTTGTCCTAGTAAAAGTATTTCCTGAAGCAATGTTGGATTTGGCAGAGTGCGAGAATGACTTGCATACGCTATCAGAAAACACAGCATTCAATGTCTGGTAAGAACCAAAGTACATTTCCCGTCTTAACTGGTGATTGTTCAAAAATCAAAGATAAATACGAGACCATATCACTTTGCTTGCAACTGTAAGGTGCAAAAGGTGCTTGTAAAAAAAACTTGTCTGAGATGCCATTCAGAAAGTTAGGTTTACTAAATAAAACCACTATGTCTTTGTTTGCACATCTTATTTTAGCTTGAGTTAATGTTGAAATTCACGGGAAGTGATTTCTATACGATATCGGCCAAGGAGTCAATGAATACCCAGTGACAACTCAATTTAAGTTTCCCGTCGTAATTCCTGTTACTGAGGCAAAAGATCATAATAGACATGGGAATACATTACGCCATTCAAACGGGGAAGCTAAAAGAGTAACAGCGTAAAAGTTTGCACAAAAATATTTGGTGAGAGGATTACACAAAACTGAAGGCAATAGGTGACAGACGACTTTCCAAGAAAACTTTTTATGAGACATTACATTGTTCAGATTTTAGGTGATCTTTTCATTTTGTGAATGTCATTTTCACATCTTTGCAACTTATAACTATGTCCGTTACAAGTTTTCCAATCATAAAGTATTCGGAATGCTAATTTCAGGGAAAATAATTTCTAAGCTGCAACGTAAAGTCCTCAAATATATTTACTGCCAATGATAAAAAATCTAGGGTAAAGTGAAGATGCCTGCTTCCACAAAAGATTCAAATACAAACGGGGAAAATGGCTGAAACCGATTGATACACCCAGACTTGTCTTACACTTGTATGGGGAAGCTTCCTGTAAACATATTTTCTTAAGAGAAGATTTGGTATATGAATCCAATAGGAGGTTTGTTTTTTCGATGTTTCATTTAGTTAATGTTTGAAGATCACGGGGAGTGGTCTCTATACAATATCGGGCAAGAAGCCATTGAGTGGCAGGTAACCATGAAATTAAAAATTGCTGTTGTTAGACAGGTTTGTATCTGTAGCTGGATGATAGCTAAGATTATGCAGCGAAAACTTGTATGACAGATTCGCATGTATTGCCATGGCAACTTAAAAGATCTATCCTGTGTCTTAAACTCATGTTGGAGTCCGAAAGAAACAAGTTCGTAATCAAAAGCTTATCGTTGACTGTTATGGTCTCTTTCTCGTAAACTTTGAATCTTATTTTATGAAAACAAAATCATCATCTAGACATTTGTGCAATGTCAAGTCATATTACAATACTTCGTTTAAGAAGACAAATACTTGACCTAAATTATGTTTTGTGTTCGAAATTACAACTAACAATTTTTAATACATTATTCTTATGAATAAATTGTTAGCTTTCATTCGAGAAAACGCGAACTTGCATATGATTTTCATTTGTTAGTTTCCAAAAGTATAGCAAAATTCCTAATATTCGTGTAAATTACTTCAACATCAAAGTTACGTTGGCGTTATTCCTTTTAAAAAAACCTCATCCTGATAGAAGAAAATGTGAATGGAACCAATTGGACAGTTTCAGGTTGTTTTCCTGGGAAATCGTTTGTTGTCAAAAAACTATTTCGACTAGTGGATGAGTAAAATTGTCACTAAGTAAAATGATTTATATAACAAGAAATTAATCACATCTTTAGTGTAAAACAAAAAATACCTTGAATGCTTTACCTAGTATTTATTTTAAGCACAAACTATACAACACTTACAATATCTCACTTCATGTCTTTTTAGGATAATATCTGAATGCAATGTAATATAGTTCTGAAAACAGCTACCACTTCCATAGTTCACTTGTACACTTTCTTGTCATTTTACATTATATTAATAGAAATACACTTTAGCTTGAAAAATTCTTATGACATATTTCACTTACAACAAGAAATTAAATAACTCATCTACCACTCGGTTTGAATTCAGTTTGTTCACTTTTGATATTTGTCTCCCGCTGATTACCATTAGTAAGTCTATTCCTTACATATACATGCGAGCTTTTGTCGTATATCTGTTCAATAACTGCTTGAAGGTATGGAGAAACTTGTTCCTATAGGCAGGATATTAACACATATCAAAGTAGAGCCAAGCACGAATGATCTAGGGTAATTGAATTGTCTTTGTTCAGAAACTCACTTCTTGCCAAGGGAACTATAATTTCTGCGTTATTTTCCATATTTATGACAAACCATTGTTAGTTGAGATTGTTTTTTAAATTAGTTTCTCTGCATATTCAATAGAGTTCTCTTGGAATGCCTGGCTTACATAAAATACGTGTCGTTTCCACATCCAAATACTTGTTCCCACGATTGCATATATGCGTGCACGGATTTACCCACTGTAAAAAGCATCCCTGACATAGCAAGTAGTCACTACTTTCGTAACGTTTCAACGCTTCCCAAATACATCCGATTAAGGCACTGCTCAATGTACAATTACATACACTTTCATTGACAAGTTCGTCGACCATCTCTGTGTCCTCTTCTGCAATACCCAAAGCTATCTCACATATATTATCACTGCTAATGTTGTCGTGTCCATCCACCACTATAACGTCAAACTCCTCTGCGTTATTTAAAGCTAGCTCACATGATGTATTACAGGTAAAATCTTCTTCGTCTCCAACAAATACTAATACTTTAGAGTTCACTACACAAGCCATCTTGATCCTGCTAGGATGTAACTCAAAGTAAGGAAATGCTACTAATATTTATCCAACTCAATGACTTCAACCTCCTGCGAATGAAGTCACCTTGATGCTCAAAATATCTGCGCAGTAATGTTTTCTCTTTTGGATATACATATATTACTTGTCTAGTCATTAGTATATATTGGTAAATCTATTTAGTCCTTGATTTCGCAAAGGAACCAGGAGTATTATCTTGTCGTTATTCGAAGAATTACAACTTCGACCTTCAATTCATAATTAGTTAGACTAAAAGAACGTCTTGTACTCTTTTAAGTTTCTTGTGATGTACTTGCAAAAATCATCTTAAGAAAATCTGATTCCTTATTCTGAACAAATCTTGTAGGCACCTCCCCGTTCGATTTCTCTACTGCATGATGGTTTGTTTGATTTCCTCTATTGCCAACTGGTGTCAACTAAAATTTATAAAGTCTCTCTTTGTTCAGTACGGAATCCAGACGTTTTGTCCCTGTTGGTCTAATGGTTAGTGTTCTTGTCTACTTTCTCTAGTATTCAATTGACAAGTCATACATAGAAACTGTAGATTCTCAACTCTCTATGTGTTTTCCTAAGCTTGGAATCTGTTGTGTATTATTTTGAGTAAATGTTAGTTTAATTTGTATGTGTTGTTATATTCAGAGTTCAACTTAGTTGTAATTATCCTCCTTCAAAGAAAATTATAGATTCTGTAATGTTAATTCAGTTTTTGTGTTTCTAAGAAAAATGAACTTGATTAAAACGAAAACGGAGAAAACAGTTTGCTACCTAAGATTTTCTGAAAACAATACGGTACAACTTTTCTTCTAACAACTTTTTAAAAGGTAGAATTTTTTCTGCAAACAAGAAAAACTGAAACAGCTTTTACGAAGTGGAAAAACCAACTTTGCTACGAAAATACTTTTTTGTAAAATAAAAACTTTCTTTTCCTACGAAAATTGTTTTGTTCCAATTTTTTGTTAGGGAATTTCATTGTTAAGAATTTTTTGTTACGAATTGTTTACTTAAATTTTTTTCTGAAAGTGAAAACAAAATTTATTTTTCTACGAAAACTTTTTTGCAAAAACAAAAATTAAACCTTTTCTGTTACGAATTTTCTTTTTGTTACGAAATTTTTTCTCTTACTAAAACTTTTTGTTACGATATTTTTTCTTATGAATTTTTTTTCTCTTAGTAAACCGTTTTGTTACATTTTTTCTTTCTTATTAAAACTTTTTGTTACAAATTTTTTCTTATGAATACTTTTTTCAAAACATAAATACTTTATTGTGAAAGTAAAATTAATTTTTTGTTACAAAATTTTTTATCGTACGAAAAAAAATTGTTCCGAAAGTTCTTTCTTACTATAACATTTTTCTTACAAAAATGTTTTTTTGTAAAACAAAAGACAAATTTTTTCGTACGAAAACTTTTTTGTGATGGCAAATATTTTTGAATTTTTTATTTAATACATATGTAAAATATTGTCTTGTAGGGTAAAGTTGTTAAAGGAGTTTGAAATAAAATGGAAATCAGAATCCTCGTCAACTTTTTATTATAATATTCTTTTCATTGTAGAAGAGAAACATTTACTATGATTTAACTTTATGTATCGGTATTTTGTATTAGCTGTCTTTAAACACTATGATTTATACCCGTCGTTTTGTTTTATTTCAGCATTGTTTGTATCACTTGTGTAAAGAAGCGTCACTATTCAATAGTTCCTATCAAGTATATAATCACAATATTTTTGTATCACTTGGAAAAATGTTTGAGTCTGTATGTATCTTACTTATGCACAAATAGAAAGTTCCTTGTTAGTACAAATCAGTTGTTTTATTTCCTATACAAACACCAGTTCTTGTGTATATTCAAAGTTAGAAGGAGTGAAGATCTTTGTTGGTACAGGTCCATGGATGCAGTGTATCTTTCACCCATAAGATTAAACGGATTCTGTCCTTACATTCGCATTCTGTCAGCATCTTCTTGTAAGTCGTAAGAAATTTATGCAGTACATCAATACAATCAGTGTGGGATTCAGCAGATTTCTGTTATATCTGGTCGCAAACCAAGGGAGTTGTTAATACGTCAACCATACGAAGTAGAGTAATTTGCTTGCTTAGGTTAACACACTCATGATCAAAGTCGAAGAAAATATCGTGAAAACACTCATCACAAATTATACTAAAGCAAGGTGTCCATTCTTCAAGACTTGCCAACACACACTCGACGGCCACCTCGGCGAATGTACAGTCACAACTAGTCATTGTTTCCTGATGCAGCTGCAGCAGACTAAGTCACAATCGAGTAGTTACGGCACTTTATCAACCAATCAGATTATTTAAATTCAAATGACGTCATTACATAGTATGGCTGTGTTTGCCTAGTTCCTGTTACAACTCTACAAAATGTTTAAAGGAAATGCTATTTTATTCATAGAGCCTACTGGTTATACATGTCAGCACGAGACGAGCGTATTATAGGTGGTGGTCAACACTTTTAAATGTTTTGTAGTCACTAAGTTCAGCCTTGGATACTCCTTTTGCACTCTGTATTCTATTAGGTATGTGACCTAACAATACTAGTAAGAGAGTTTGTATTTGGAAATGTAGTCTAAAAAATTGTGAATGTAACAGAAAAAAGAAAACTAGGTGATATCATTTTATTAAAATAATCGATGGTTAGCAACACTTTAAAATTGCATGAGTTGGCAACTCTTGTTTACGTTGTTGAATTACTTTACAAATGGTAAATAATAACTTATTAAACTATTTTAAATGTAAGATGGCAAAATTTCTTGTTCAGCAATGTCAGTTGGCCCTCATATTCATTCACAGATTCTTTTCTTCCACCTGTCTCGTACCCTTCCTGTTTCAAGCAAACATATGGTCATAAGTTGTAGGAGCAAAGCACGGACTTCCGGTGCCTATTGCTAATCAAGTCAGTGTGTGTGTGTGTTTCTGATGGGGTCTACAACAGCTGATATATGCGGGAAGGTGTTCTCCCATCAACCGTCAACAATCGCCACTAAATTTCTCGTAAACATAGGAAATATTCTTTCGTCATACTGCCAAAGATTCTACCAGGGAAGATATAAACGTAAGTATAATTTCTTATTACCAAGTCTATTTGTCTTTATCTGTGTTAATATACTACACAAAATAACATACATAGATACTATATCTAGTTTAATTCATTAATATTACCAATAAAAGTCCGTTAATCGTTAATATTTCACCTAAATGGTCTCAGAAGAGATAGATTTATCAGTCGATGACGTATAATCGAAATCTACATTGTAATTATGGGGTGCAAACACTTGAATTGACATATCAAGCAGTCCTATAGACCTTATTATTCTCCGTATATTACTAGTAAATGTAGTTTCAAACAGTCTTTTTTGCTACAATCAGTTCTTTCTGGCTTTCGTTTCATTCAAACTATTTCAAATGCTGTTTGTCTCCTTAACCAAGAAGCCCTTTTGGTCATAACGTACATGCAAAATCGTTATATAGTAATTAAAAATACAAGTCAAAGACTAGTTTCTACCTAAAATCACGTTCAAAATACTTCAAACAAGCACTTTTCTCGCTATATATTGTTCTCCATGTTTTCAAAGTGGTCAGGATTATGTAAATCCCTTCTTTTCGCCTTCGAACACGCGTTCAACCTAGTTTAAATGAGAGTTTTCTTGCTACCTATTGACTAAATGTGCTTCTTAGGAATTCTCTTTGTATTAATAAAGCGCAAAATATAGACAATTTTGATTTACCAACCTTGATTTCCTATTTAATATGCAATTCTACAAGTCCACTTATCTAAAATAATGTCTAGCTTCCATTCTGAACAGTTAATGGAGCGAGAAAATTTAAACAATGAGTCCTTCGTACTATAATTTTCGTGAAAATATAGTTTGTTTCTCTAATATTTGTGTTGAAATATCTATTTCAATGCCTGATATTAGCAAAATTGTATTGGACATGGTCAAATTCAAGCAATCACCTGCTTTGGTACCGCCATTTTTATATTCAACTATTTGTTTTGTAACACGCGTTCATCCTAGTGTAAATGACAGTTTTCTTGTTACATATTGACTAAATGTGGTTCTTAGGAGTTCTCCTTGTATTAATAAAGTGCAAAATATAAACAATTTTGATTTACTAACCTTGATTTCCTATTTAATATGCAATTCTACAAGTCCATTTTTCTCAAATAATGTCTAGCTTCCATTCCGAACAGTTCCTGGAGGGAGAAAATGTAAACAGTGAGTCCTCCTTGATCTTTTATTCTTGTATTTTCGGGTTTCAAAAGTGCCTCAAAGACTAGGTTCCTGCTTAAAATCATGTTCGAATATCTCTTAAGTAGTGCCTACCGAAAAATGAGAGGTCTATTTCCGCAAGTTTCACATCAAATAGCCCTGTTTTCATATTTATTAAAGTTCTGTCTACTTCAAATATCACTTTTCTTGCTATATATTCGTCTATGTAGCTGCAAGAACTCTCTTTCTGATAACAAACACCGAAATAGTTGCAATTTCATCTGAAAAGTCTGCTTCAAAGACATCATAATCACGTTTGTCACTTTTTATCCTATAGATTACCACCAAATAATCCTTTCCGAGGTTAAGTCAATATAAAATATAGTTGAAAGATTCTTTTCTAGTTATCTGCTAAATACGTTCTCCGAAGTGATAGTTTGGTGTTTAATTCATTCTTTTCCTATTTCAAAAAGGTCTTTTCTCCTAAAAACGCTAATGAATACTTCTATACACATGTGAAGCAGTAAGTAACCTTCAAAATAGTTGCTAATCGGGTAAGTTCTAGTTAAACATGCAGGTCAGAGGGTGTCTAATACACGTTTTCCATTGTTTAAAGCACCATACACCCCGTATTAAGATAATTCAGATTTCAAATATGGTTCAAATGCGTCTTATACATTTCTCATATCACGCCCGAAGCATCAAGCAGCCAATATTAAGGTACATTCACTTAAAAACAGCGCCAAAAATTCTCTTACAAAGTTTTTGCATGCCCTCTGAAGCAATATATACCTGATATTTCAAGTTAAATTGGTTTGTACACATAAAATGCACTTATAAAACAGTAATTTACCTACATTTTTTGGTCACTTATGAGATATTTATCTCGACCGTGTACTTAATCAGGCCTAATAACATGTTCCGTAGTTCCTCTACACAATGTTTACACATCAGAATTATTATATTAGGATAACGTTTGCTTACAATCGGTTTAATCACATAACATACAGTTCTTTGTGCTCAATAAGTGCACTCCTAGTGTTCAAATTATTCCAAAATTGCTACTTTTACAGTAATTTCTTCTTGCAGTGATTCGGATTGCATTGTTCTACATGTAAATTATACATATTTCATCGTCTCAAGAATTAAAATTGTGGCCAATTACGTAAGTTTCCTCTTTTCCGAAAATAAAAATAATTCAAAATGCTATCTATTATGTATATACATAGGTAGAAATAGATATATTCACATATGTATACATATTTCCTTATATGAAGCCTTCGTTAAATAGATTATCCGTTGAATATTTATCCTAACTATGAAATATTCTTCTCTTATTTCATATTAAACCTCACTTTTCCTGTTTTCGAACTAATGTCCTTCGTGTATGATTATTCAAGAAAGAGTTCGTATAAAAAGCATGCATTTTTCTTACTGTATGCTGTAGATTCTCTCTCGTCCAAGAACACAATGTTTTCGCATAGTTAGTTCTTCACATGTTAACAAACACTGCATCAAATATATCTGCATCTCGCGCGTGCCACAGCAGATGGTGTAATGTGTTACGCAGCAACAATTAACACGTCTGGCCAAAAACACCACTGTCTCCACCCATAACTCTCCGAGTTCCAGACACAGAAAGACTTCTTGTTGCCAGCATGTCCCCTTCTCTGTTAGGTCAAAGGGTTGCTCTTTTAATAAACCAAGAGGCCGATAGGTGAAGTTTCATGTGGGAAAGTGGCAATATTTAAACATTAATTGCACAAAATCTCAAGTTATGGGACCAGGTGTTTGAATTTCGGTGGGGGTGGCTGGGACTCGCTTAAACACCACAACTAGTCTATAATTAATTACGCAATCTATATATTATAGGAAAGGGGAGAAGAGAACACATGGCCTGTTTCTTCCTGAAACTTCAAAGAAAGAAGTGGGGAACTTTTCTCCACATGTGTCATTTGGTTTGTCTTCATTTAGCTTGTGTTCACACAGCTTATTGAAAGCCTATGGTTTTGTGGTCTTGGAAGTAGCACTGAGGCAGGCACCGGGTTCGTCTCTATCTTTGTGTCATCCTGACCGACGATTTCGACATATCTAGCTTATATTTTGTTCTAATTCGTCCTACGGCAAGATAACATAGTAATATAAATTTCCAAAAAATGGTAACAATAGGGTGCTCATAAAATAATAGACACTTATCTAAATTATCAATATAAAAATTAAAAATAGCGGTAATTGCTGGATAAAAACAATGAAAATATAACACATTGAAGGCAATATATACATCAAATGGCTGAAAAACGTATTAACAGATTGATTATTGAGTATTTCATGTAATGCTTTCATCAGCCAGGTACTTTTAGTATAAAGACATAATATTGCAATAATTTAAAGTATTGGATCAATAAAAATGTTAATTTCATGTTTTACTACCCCCTCCTTCTATTACATAATCTACAAACTCTTTGAAAATGATTGCAAACGTAAATTAAAGTATTATTCCACAATACAGCTTGTATAAAACCGACATAACTTATGTAACATCTGCTTTTTGGGTGCGATTCCTGCTAGTATGACTAAAGTATTATAGAATGAACCAAATTGGTCCGTTATTTCGGGGTTTTACTGTATTTTCTCGGGCGAATCACAGTATAAAGTATGTAATATATTCCTCATAACAAATTAGCACATACTGTATATAGTTTATGGATAGCAAAATGAAAAAGGGGTCTCGCGATGTTATTCCGCGGGCCTGCAGGTTGAGTGAGAATCCCCCCTTTTTCGGGCGATTCCCAGTACTATACTACTCCCACTGTAACATTGTTTGGTAATTTTACACCTAATAATATAGAAGAAGAGGCACTGAAAACATTGAGTAAAAAGAATGGCATTGCACCTTCTGTTTGGAAACCGTGGAAGCCTACATAAAATATGTGTGGCAGTGGAAATGAACCGCCACAAGACTTTACCATTTCATCCAGCAGTCAGAGAAAGTTTGCGCATTTCGGCCTTAATGGGAGGAAAATAATTTTGGATAACATTGATCAAGTACCGATTGTGGACCCAGTACAGTATGTAAATAGATTGTCTGAGTTTGCCAAAAGACATATTTTATCAGGAAGTCCAGAATATGCATACGCCGGATTAACGGTCGATAGCAGTAATTCCATCACCAACAGTCCAGTTTTTGTTTCTTGGGGTTTAAGAGATCAACTTACTCCCGAAGTCATTTTAGAAACACTAGAAAATGTTCTGAATTCCAATGAGAGCTATTTTGATGGAAGGATTGAAAATTAAAGTCCATTGGATTGATCCTCGATTTGACCAGGGAGGAGTACTTAATAAGCGTGTAAATAAATTAGTCGATAAAGGACTGTTTCTTTTAGCAGGTACGATTCAAGTTCTCAATGATATTTATTGTTTGCCACAAAGTTTGATTTTGGCGCAAGCGCAAACTTTGCAAAATTCAAAACGAAGACCAAACATGTGGATTGATAGGGCAAAAGAGTTGTTTTCAAGCAGGTGTTGACATTGAAAAATTAACGGATGTACAAACAGAGAAGTACATATGATGAAACAACAATTACTTCCAAATTACCAAATTGTAGTTTATGAGAAAAACTCCAAAACAAGAGAAATTATTAAAGTATATAGTGGTCCAGCTGCTCCAAAACAGTTGCGTATTGACTTTCGGAATAACCACTACAGTGTAATTTCCTCCATTAGAAAATACCTATTAGTACATAGGTACTGGCCATATTGTTTGAAAGGATACGACGTCAAGCCAATGTATCATAAATGCGAATATAAATGTTTGTGCTGTCGAGAGTACCATGGCATTACAGAAGAAGAAAAAGAACGATTTCCATGTGATGCTCGCCGTAGAATATTTCCTTCGTTCAATGGTTTGGTTAATCATAGAGTAGTTATCCATTAAAAAGTATTAATAGATCCTTATGTCAGGATGGATGTACAAGAATGTGGAACTTGTCACAGACTTGTATATATGCGTCGTCGTTTTTGAAAACAAAAGCATATTTGTGGCGAAATATATACTGCTCCCTATCTGAAAAATTTGCGTTGCCCATGCCTGCTTTGTACAGCCACTGAAGAAACAAGAGTATGATAGATATCTTGCCATCATATTTGACTACCGAAATTCAGTTATTAGATGCTAATGAAAAGGGGGAGAGGGAGCATGAGATGAACTTGGTTTTGCATCGCATCGCTGTAAAAAATATTGGAATCAAACAATTGCAGAGGTTCCCTGTGATAACTGTGGCGATTCAAACAATTGTAACAGTAGAGACTTTATTTTGAAGACGATGGGAGATTTTATAAAGCATGTACTAATTGCCAGGTCTAAATTTTAAAAGGTAGTATGCCTTTCACACAATGGATCTGTTTTCGACTTGATACTAGCTTCAAGAAACGTAATTGAAGACGAAGTTCATGGAAAAATTTCACAATGTATCATGAATGGCCAAAACATTGTTCAATGACCTTAAATGAACGCATTATTCTTAGACTCGCCTCGACTCGAGCACATAGTGAGCGCCGACTCGGCTCGACTCGAGCACATAGTGATCTCCGACTCGACTCGAGTTGAGCAGTTCTGAGTACCGACTTGACTCGACTCAAGCAGCTACTGAGCTCCGACTCGACTCGACTGGACTCAAGCAGCTACTGAGCGCCGACTCGACTCTACTCGAGCGCATAGTGAGCACCGACTCGACTCGACTCGAGCACATAGTGAGAGCCGACTCGACTCGAGTCTGACCGAGTCGAGAGAGTCGTTGACATCCCTAACGCCACCTAGTAAGTCAGGTAATGGTTAATTTACATTTTCTTCCATTTCCATTGGGGGAGTAGGCAAAGGTAACAGTTCTTCATTTCTTCCAGCATCTACTTTCTCTAAGAGATCTACTGCTGTATTTATTGCCCTAGTCATAGAACTAGTGCTTTCTTCTTGTTCCATTGGAGGGAATGGAGGAGTAATAGGAGGAAAATCAAACATTTCCACCACCCCGTTTTCATCAAGTTCCCTAATTGGCGATCGCGGCAAAATATTATCATCAAACTCATATGCAGGAGTTACCGTTTCACGATTGCAAATATGCATATTGCCCTGTCTCCCGTCACGTCAAAACTGACGATCATTTAGTGGTGGAATTACAGACTGTACTTCACTTCCTCATTGTGCTTGTTGCTGATAATGCATATTGTTTCCATTATGAACATCTATATCAGTATTCAATGCAAATGGTAAGGGAAGCATGCTTTCTAATTCCACCATCAAATGATAAGCATACTCAAAAACAAATAACTGAAAAAGTGGGGCAGACTCTTATCTGTCCAAATCAATTTGGCGTTAATACTCGTACCATAATTCATGAAATCGATCGTGCAACAATTGAATTAACTCTTCAAATTTCCACTGAATTATACAATGCCAGTACATCTTCCACAGATTGACATAACCTAATGCACTCTTTTATACGTTCCCAGAATGTATCACTACGGTAGAAAGTAAATTCTCTACTTACAAGATATCTTGTAGGGCGAAACCCACAACTATATGCGTAGCAAATATCTCGCCAGATAGCCACCATGGCGCTTCCATCAAGCATTTGTCGATTTAACCATTGGGACAAAATGATGTCTATCGGATTCATGTTTAGGTTCTTCCTAAAATAGTAAAGAAACAACAACGGTGTTGTCACACTCGTACTCTAAACGCAACTAACAATAAATAATATTTGTTATACCTTAAATATTTTTTAAATTTTAAAAAGAAATGTTTCTGCAAAAAGATTTTTTAAACTCAAAGGTCAAGTATTTCATTTGAACATGCAATAGTGGTATGTAAAACAAAATATTTAAATGAAAGCAATGTTTCTGCAAACAATTAATAAACTTTAAAAGGGGTCAAATACTAATAATATTTCATTTCCACATGCAGTAAAGTTGTGTTCAACAACAAATTATTATTACAAGGTAAACTAATAGTGGTTTGTCATTGCCTTTTTATAAGGTAAGACACTATTACAATTTATATGAGCACTTAACCATTTAAAAATAAAATACCACCGTCTTGTTACAGGGAATGTTATTTCTCCAGTGGTTCTTAAAAGCTAAAGATTATGTCTCTTCAAAAACCACATCTTTTGTGCAAAGCTTAGGCCATATCAACAAGGATTATTTTTTCTTACTATGTATTTTTCTTAAATTTTAGTTAAAATTGACGAAAATGTATATATTTACTCCCTTTTCATTCTTTTTACAGAAAGCAAAATCTTGAACCATTATTTCTAAAATATTCATGACTGTAAATTTTCCTTAGCTGTAAAAATAAGAAGTTTACTACTAATATTTTAAAAATATTTATGGCGTTTGGACAACAAAGAGGGTATACATTTTTTCAGACCATGTTAGACACTATCTTTCTTTCTAACGCTCGGTCAACTCTTAATACAAAAGCATCAACAAAAAATAACACTTAACCAGATTACATTAATTTATGCACCAGCAAACACCAACAGGTTCCAATATAACAAATTAAATTTCAGTTTCTTCACCAACAACAGGTTCTGCTAAATTGTCTTTCTTTCTCTGAATGATGATACTCGTTATTACCACCTTCAAGGGAATGAGTTCCAATCTGCAAAAATAATAATAAACCTATTTTAACTCTACAATACTTAAATACATTTATTCAACAACATTAAAACCAGCATTAAAAATGTACCTATGTTAAATAATTTTAGTCCATAACTTCGCTTCAGTTGGTTCTTAACACTTCCACAACCTCATTTAATGTAAGCTACGCGTAATGATTCATCTTTATACTAAATTTCATGTCTGTCTTCAATGGTTAACAAATTAGCATTTTGGCGGCCATATTAGATCCAAGATGACAACTGTTCCAAAAAATCTTATATTTTCTTAAACTACTAGGCATAAGATACTTTCGTGCCAAATTTCAGCTCTGTAACTTAAACGATGCAAAAAATGGTTTTTAGGCCGCCAACTTTGCTTGCAAATGGCGACTTTTCAAAACTTTTGTTATATTTTCTTCATCTATTACGCATAAAGTACCTACATATAAAATTTCACGTTCCTATTTTAAATAATGTGGGAAATGGTTTTTGGCCGCTATCTTTGTTTAAAAATGGCGACTTTTCAAAACTTTTATATTTTCTTTATATTATTCCCGTCCTATTTTGGGTATGATCCACAGATCTGAAAATAAACAAAAAAAACATTGTAATTAATTTACAGTTAAAATATATTCATACAGTTTTATTCAACATGTTCTTTCACAAAAAAAAATAAACTAAAACAGGTAATTCCTTGAGAAAAAAATTCCAAGGTTTTCCTTAGTCTCACCAGGCAAATACAGAAACGTGCATTTTAATATTAGTTCTACACACTTCAGTTCTATATCCCATAATTTTTTCCAGATTTGTGCTTAAACCAAAGTAACAAAAAGGAAGTAATTTCTTCAGTAAAATTTTCCAAGGTTTCCCTCAGTCCCAACAGGCAAATACCGCAGTAGTAACTTCACGTTAAGCCCTAGCCGCTTCCTGCCTGTTATATTTCTTCATTTTCTCCAGAATCCTACCTTAGCAAAAGTAACAAAAAACACGTAATTTCTTCCGTAATTTTTTCCAAGTTTTCCCTCAGTTTCAACAGGCAAATTCCACAGCACTAACTTCACGTTTGGTACTGGAACAACAATTCTTTACGCATAAAATCAACATGCACAAATAATAAAGATTTTTCGTCATGCATAAATACAAAATGTAATTGTAATTTTCGTAACATCATCATCAATAAATTAACATTTTACCGGCCAAGTGGTCTGCCGTCCTACGCCATCGGTTTGGGTCCCGGAAGGACCATAAATGTGAATTTTAACAGTTAAAGTCATATCGTACCAGGCCAATGTAAAAAATTACTACACTGGCCCCTATAAAAATTAATTTTAATAAAGTTTTTAATAAATTAAAATTTTAAAATTTCAGAGCATTACAACTCTATTTTAAATAAAGAAAAAAATTAACAAGTAATAACAAAATGATGTATCGTCAATCGATTTACGTTACTGTGTAAATTGTCATCGTTCTATAAAGTGCAAAATCAGTTCATTTCACGTTACAAGATTTGAGGACACCACAAACTATTGTAAGATAAAAATTAAATATGCAAAAGTATTTTTAAGAAAAAACAACGCAAAAAATTAGTTACCATTGCAAAATTTAAAATATTCTATTTTCATAATTCCTTCATGTGCAATCATTTTAAAAAGAGGGGGTCGTGCTTTTCCTGCTAACTGCATAATCCAATATGCATCTTATTAATTACCATGAAAACTGTCTCCTTATTTCACATAAAATAACACACACTTTCCCAGAATAATTCACGTGTAACTGTTCACTAAGGAAACCAAGCGAATACTGATCAGAATGAATCCATCAACACCAACTTGCTAAAACCAATTTCCCCTACCTTTCCTTCTTTTTGTTTCTTTTTTCATCAAGAAAATAAACTTATTGCTGAACGCCGTTAAACAATTTTTCGGTGATCATCACGTTGTGTGGTCATGGAAAAGCAAGGAGTTTCCCAATTAATTTTTCTTTTCTTTTTTTCTACAAGCAAGGAAGGGTGAAATTGGTGCCTATATATTTTTTTGTGTTTTCTCCAATTTTTAATCAACGAAGAAGAGGGGTAGTGGATTTTTCTTTTCGCAGCGAGGCAAATGGGTGGGAATAAATATAGGTATGAAATTGCCGGCGGGCATCCGGTATAAGTAGCTGAGGTAAGTCTACTAACTGTTCATATACGCGGATGATGTAGATTTAATAGGGGACGATATAGATGCACTACAAAGTAACATCGATGTCTTACAAGACACATACTGATGGGGGCGAAATAAAGTTCTATTTTTCTTTCTTCCATCATGGTTAGAATGTCAACATATGTGCACATGCAACTTTTGGCAACTCGAATGACATAACTTTAGGAAATAAACTGATGATATAGAGCCTAATAGTCAGATTCTTGTTTCTAAAGAGTGGAGAGCAAGTGTGGAAGTAAGCTTATATTTGTAAAATGCTGACGGAAATGAAAATTAAATACAGAGTAATGTTCTCTCACGGCCGCTATCTTCAAGTTCGCCATCTTGAATCTTGATTGGTTTTCTTAAATGGTAAGGGGGTCATGTATATGTGATTAGTAGGATACTAGAGAGATTATTACTTACAAACTGGCGCAGGTAGAAGCCAGGGTCTCAACTTTCCACGGAATATTCCCCCTTCCCCGCCCATTTTTGGTTCGAGGTTCACCCCAGTTACATTTTTCGACAGTTTGTCTATACATCGGAGTAATTTTTTAGTCTTACGAGTACTTACCTTACGAGTCTGCCATCTTATTTTCATAATGCTTAATTATCAAACATATTGTGGATTACACCATTGGATATTGTTTAGAGGTTGAATTCAATTTATTTTGTGATTTGGTATGTATTTGCGATCATTGTTGTATTTGCAAATTTTTGGGATGCCTCTTGATATATATATAATAATAAATCACAGCCATATTCAATCCACTAGTGGATGAGGCCTCTTCCCGAAGGGAGGAGTTGGTCTACTGCTCCCACGCTGACCAGACGGGTTGGGAGAGGAGAGCCGAAGCTCTCACTGTGATCGCTACCTCTTTATTCAGGTAGCTCCCCAATTGGCCTCACGACGCTGGGTGGACGCCGCACAGGCAACACCATTTGGTGTACTGCAACGGTCACCCGTCCAAGCACTGACCAGAACCAGAGCTGCTTGACTTTGGTGATCTGACGGGAACTGGTAGACCAGCTCGGCTAGGGCGTTGCCCATATATATATATATATATATATATATATATATATATATATGTGTGTGTGTGTGTGTGTATGTGTGTGTGTGCTTAGATGAATGTTATTAAAAGATACCTGCTACCTGACTGCTGTATTATTTTCCTGTTCATTACTTGACTGTTTAAATTTATTACGGATATTCAATCATTACGACACAATGCACAAGTTTGTTTTTAGTTTACATCAATTAGGCCATTGCTTTTCCATGTTTTTTACGCTATGATTTATGTCATCTAACTCGTAGTCTTAACGCTTTTGCGCGAAAGGAAAGAAAAATCTTTCTAGTTACCTTTTTAAAAGCATTAACAACTGCTTTAGGCAACACGCTTGCGAGGTTGAGGAGTGTGAGGGAGAGAGGGAGAAAGAAAGCGAAAGAGAACAAGAGCGAGAGAGCGTTGACAACTCTCACTTGCAAAGGATAACATTTTTTATTCTTTGTCTTCTTCCTATTTAATCAATTCTATTCAATAGACTTTTCAGCCGGACAGACGGCGTCCAACCGGTTTCATTTGATGTCTTTACATGTTGTCTTTGAGGGTTTTTCTCTTCGCGAGGATTTCGTAACAGACTTAAACATTTTTTTAAAAATTATTGTTCTTTCGTTTCGTTGCGAGGCAGAGCACAATGATATTCACGATAGTAGTTACTTTCTTAACTTACATCGATATGGCGTTTTCCTTTACACACAGATCTGTGTCTCAGTGTGTGAATTAGTATAATGAAGACTCGTCCCTGACAGGATGCAGTTATGGGTGAATATATATTTAATCGGATGAGAAGGGATGATGCGAAAACAAAGACGTGAGGCGTAAGATGACGGATGGAAGTAACCTTATGTCAAGGCGGAATAGGAACTTGACAAAGTCAATCCATTTACATAATGCCGAAAGAAGACTTGTAGGGAAAAGGTTCCCACGGTCGGAAGAGAGCCTGGAGTTTGAGAAAGAAAGCGTAGAATTTAAGATCAAAGCCCAGGGAATTGAATAAAATTTACCATAAGGGGTCGTTGGGAGTAAAGATTTGAGGGTGGTAAGGGGGTTGATTTAGGGAAAGTCTATAGGTTGTCTGCTACGAGAAGAACGAGGTGGGAGGGTGTTGGTGAGTGAGAAGATGAATGAACCACTTTGGAAGATGACTAGACGGAAATGTTTTAAATTACAAAGCCAAAGGGCTTGACTATACATGCATATCTCTGCCAAGTTCGTAGGCCTAGCGAGGTATAAAAGGATGATGCTACATAAAAACGTTTTAAATCATCTTAGAAGCCAAGCATGAAAGAGCCCGAGAAGGCGTCTACGAAATAGATGACAGATGTTATGATAAGCGAAGGCCGACATAATTTTGTTTTAAAAATGACAGAAAAATAATATTGAAACGAGAGTAAGGCACTAGTGGCAGAGGAGAGGGTGCCGGTAGAAGGAGCGGAGGGATTCCATCGGCCGTGTTCGTTTCGCTCCGGTTATTTTCGTGTCCTGTGTTTTGTAAGATCGTCCAATTTCCATTGCTCGCACAGAGCCACAGTAGCTTGAAACACGGACGTTCATGTCGGAACATACACACATCGGAAGGTAAATAGTTACCTTCTACAGAACATGGAAAAACCACGTCCACAGCAACGACGCAGTGCTGCCCGTGAATATCATAATTACTTTAAGAGAACCTAAAGTAATGATTTTCAACCTAATAAGAATAAGGTCGCGAACTCTGTAAATAAAGAAGATGGCAAAATTCCGATAAAGAGGGCAGTTGGCGCAACTGGCAATATTTTTCGGGCAGTTAATCGACAATTAAATAATGCTATCATAATCTACTAGATATTCTAAGACTTTTTGGTCTTTACACAAAAATGTTAAAACTGAAAACTAAACCCGGAAATGCAATTGCGTGATATATGTAAAGATCATCTACAGATAGATGATCCAGCGCTGGAGGTAGGTAATAGTGACTGGACAAAATCGATATGTTCTGTCGTCGTCCAACTAGATTGCCCTGTGTCCAACTAGATTGCGACCAATCGTCTTTGTACTGAAATTATTGGATAGCTATATTACACAATCGAATATAAACAGAACACTGTGATTGGCTAACTATTACTATAAACCAGGTCCAACGTCAGGCATTGAACCCCGTAGCGATTACGATGGCAGTTTGTGACTGTTCAAGGTTAGACGTGAGTGAGAATTGTATTCTGCAAGCCATAGATCGATGGACCCCGCATTTTCTGTAGCGTGCATCGAGTACTACCTAGAAGTTCCCCTAGATTAAGACTGTAATGATTGTAGCAATCTTCAATGGATGATCTAAACAAGGGAGTTGTGGAGACATTAGCCTATACCGGAACATGTGATAAACTGTATGCAATATGCGTAGATATTCATCCCGATACGGACATTCCAATCGGCAAGTTTATGAAATCATATTTCGAGATAATGGCAAATGACGACCTCTTAGAAGCAATATACGTTACTCTATGGACAAAGACATTGTACATGGTGCTGCAGCTTTAGTATTGGAGCAGGATTCAATAAAACACACAAGATCGTAAAAAAGGACATTGTTTATTGTGCAATTAACAAATACAGTGCTTGGGTTTAATATTATATGGCTCTATACAGAATGTGACAAACATTAACAAGACAGAATATAAACAGTTACAATATAATTACACATACGAGTGATGAACCGTACATGACTACAAAAAATAATGGCATGTAACCACCGGAAGACACAAGTTGACATTACATATAAATAAATTAATCCTATATGATGTGGTATAAACAGGATACCAGGTTCGTCATTTCAAATAGCGCATTCTGCAGTATACAAATGTTGTGCTTGCATATATACAGATTGCCACAAGGGTATGTTGTTTATCCTCCATGATTCGGAGTTTGTCGTCTTATATAAACACCTTGCTACACAATATGATTCCGAACCGCGAGGATGCAGTTTGTTTTTGTCAGTTCATATAAACATTCGTACAAAATAATGTTGTCTACCCAGCAGGATACCGAATGTGTTGTTTCATGTAAGAAATTACTACCAATTAAGGTTGTTCAACAGGATATAGGTTTTCTGTTTTTGCATATAAACATTAGTGGAACTGAATGGTGTCCTACCCGTAAAGAACATTTGGTGTCAATGAAAGAAAACTATGGTGCACATTATACACAGATTGATGCGAGACAGTTGTCTAACCTGGAGATTGTATTCGCAGCTGTTTGTAAAGCAATGGTAACAAGCAGAACTGTACAAGTTCGATTGTATGTATATAAATTTCAATGATGTGCACAGATATTATGATGAACAGCCACATACCTCCGGTGTGTCGTTGCTAGTACATGAATGTACCAACATAACTGTATATAAATAAATATGTAATACAGAAAACAACGATAATGTGTTTCATTTCTTTTCCTTTTGGCTAACCTCGGAATCCGTATGGAACAGTTAAATATTGTTCCGTATCAAGTGGATTTAATTTCCGTTCCTTGTGTTGTTGTACAACGGCATGTATTTTTGTTTGCGCTTTACACACGACACGAAAGTCTTATTTGCAAAAGATGTGAATGGGAGTAAAGATTTGTTTACTTTTATACTTTCCCCTAGCCAAATTATACATATCAATAAATGAGATTTCCTTTCGTGTTCGATGATTTAAGGTAAAAACAGGAATTTTAATCAAGTTGTCAAGTTTCCCCGTAGCTACTTCCTTAAGCTCATACGAGTAATGCTTCGGACCAGCGCCTGTAAATATACGCATTTCCCATCCTGAAGGAAGTTCGTTTTTCAACAGACCAAGGTAAAAAGCTAGAGGTAGCAAGGGCGGTTCCTTACGCCGTCGAACATAGATAATGACATCGGTATCGCACTACAAGAGGCGTGCTATGCCGACAGGACTCAGAGCCTCATACAAACACAATCCTGCCAAAAGATGAAATAAACGCCGCAAGAATGGCATTGCTGAATTCATAAGGTGTGTTTTCGGTTTCCAAATCACGATATGCAACAAGAGTTTTACTCCGTATAAGATTAACATGTTGAATTTCCAAGTGGGGGAGAATAAGCATTCTCATTGTAGTAACGACCTTCGTTTTTGGAAAATCGCACCTCTGAGTCCACTTCCAGAAAAATGAGTTTAAATATATCTTTGAAATTAATCAGAGTCCCTTATTCTTGTTGATGTTATCATACTCCAACAGAATTCCCTCATGATCCAAATATTCCCTCATTTGAAAGCACGTTGTTTGTCTGTATGTGTGCAATCTCCAGTATGTAAATTCTCAATATAGTTCTACAAAGACCATACATTAGTTTGTTATGCGCATTGTAATGTAAAATGGGAATGATCATATTTGTAGGAGGTAAAACCTTACAATATACAAGCCCTTGGACCTAACCCGGGTAGGGCATGTCCGTTTCTTTATGGCTGGTTACGGGTCCAACCAGAAGTGGTTGGGTAGCCATTACCGATGGATATAGCGAGGTGAAATATACATAATCAATTATTTGCGATCCACCGCATTCATAAAGGGCTTGGAAGCATTCTGTACCCCCACCCTTAAAGACATCTTTAGGACGTAGTGTTTCTTCAATATCATAACAATGATCGCGAAGAAATGTCTGTATATCAGGGCAAGTCTTCACTTGTTTATCCCACTGACATTCCCATATGGATACAACATTAATTTTACAACTCGTGCGCAAAAACTCCTCCCTCGCCATGGTTTCAGCAGATCGACTATTTTGACTACGCCCTTATTTAACTATAGCCTGGTCGCGGAGTTGCGTTATACAATGGTGGTCGTAATAGTAGCAGCCATAATATTCATATCCTGTACGCGTAGTTTGATCGTAAGCATTCAATTTGTAATGTTTAAAGTGAGCTTCCAAGCCTCGTTCATAGCTTTGCAGCTTAACATGATGTGTATATTCCATATAATGAAGCCAGAGTTGAGTTTGCTTGCTTTGATTTCTACCGTGATGAAATCCTAATGGTGGGATAAGAGGGATGGTATTCTCTTTCAGATGCTGTGCTCGACAACAAAGCATAGCTCCTGCAGCTATGGTGAAGGTATGCCTAAAACATTGGAGTCTACCTTTTTAGTTTCAATAAGATTAGAAAACCAAATAAGAGCTAGAATTAGAATATGTGCGTCATTTTGACAATAATGAAACAGTTCATGTTGGAAATCGAATATGTTTTTAATTTTGACACTTTTCTTGTGCCATATAGTTGGCCTCTGCAACCTTGTCGGATTTCCTCCCTATATCGTAAAAGTCCAGGTCCTGATACAGACCTACATAATGCTGATTGCAGGGAGTATTGAAAAGATGCGGAAAGACCCCTTCTTAAGTGATTCATCTAACCCTAACGTTTTAGTAGATCCGCTAATCGAACCACCATAAACAGAAACGTGTCTCTGAATATAATGTTATTTATCGTTAGCTGCATAATCTTATGTCCACAAGTAATTAATTCTGGTACTAATTCTGCTGTTCTAATATTTCATGAGCGACAAATAAATTATCGAGTCCGTGAGCATCATGTACTAGAGCATCCACTTCGGTAAACGTGGGACCCTGTTGTAGCGCGTGTGTAATAAATGGTTCAATTGTGTAAAATACATTGTCTCGAAAACCGTCCTCATTACCACAAACAGTACAGCGATACGAATCATCGTGCATATCTTTACATTGATCACAACGGTACCTTACACAAATTAAATTTGACACTAATTCATGTTCACCCTTGTCGTTGACATCCAACCGCATGGTCTCAATATCGTAAACAAGATATAAGAGATTATCGATACGTTTAGGATGCTCTGGTTTAACGTAACGTAACAGATATGGGATTCATCTACGTAGTCAGCACACCTGTTACAGAAATGTTCACCACAAACATGTTTGTATTTCGACTTTCTATTACGCCAATCAAGTTTAATACTACGCTGAACACATACCTGAACATGATTACATAAAGATTTACGTTTGGTCTTTGCTGCATGCCTGTCTAAACACATGTGATTGCCAAACATACGATTACAGTTGGCGCAATACAGTTTTGTTTTACCAGTACGGTGCGTATCAGGATGATACGTTTCCCATTGACTACAAAGATATGGACATGTATGAAACCGGCGTTCTGTGTAAGGAACGAGAAAGTAATCACAATACCCCTTACTTCCTAAAAATGCACAAACCGTCTTAATAACATCATAGTGATTATTATCATACCTTAAAAAAGGTTTTCTTCTTTGCCATTGGACCAGCATACATTTTCTCGTATTGACGTGTTTTTGAGACACGACTATACACGATGATTGATATTCATTTCCAAAGTGTTTTTGAAACCGATCGTCGTCATCTAAACTACCACCATTATTACTGCCACCACCATTATTACTGCCTAAATTGACCCCTGCAGAATAAAACAATTCGGCCGTCCTAGTTCGCCAGTGTGCAATATGGCTTTTCATATAGGTTGCCTTGCGAAATTCTTTATTTGCACGTAGTTTTCCTAATGCTAACGCCCTCGAAAGGCAGTCGGGAACAGAATCAACAGTAAATATTATCTACTAGAGAAAGTCTGCATACAGCAAATACTTATCATTGCTACGCCGCCCTTGCCCACGACAGGGATCAGTACTATCAACCCTAATGGGGATATCGTTACCTAATAAGTATTCCTAATTTGAGTTGAGTACATTTCGATTTTCCGTAACATACTTTCTGCTGTAAAATGTGCCCGTAAATGAAAAAGTATGTATGTCGTCTATCCAACAGTGCATGTGGAATTCTCAATACTAAATTTGACTTTGGATGCTGGGTCGACATCCCTAACTAAAGTGTCCATAGCAAACTAAACAAATTGGTTACAAACTCTTCAGGGTCGCGAATAGCTGTTACAACGGGCGTATTTGTTATTTCACGACCCCGTAGAGGAAAATTAGGATATGTTTTTGTTTTCTCCACAATAATTTCAAATTGGGGCCACCTCCAGCACCGTAAATCATACAGACATTATGATCTTGTATTCACTGTGTCACATCAATATTCGTAACACTGTTTTCAAGATAGTCACAAACATGGTCATCGTTAGCCGTGTCACTTTACACATCACTAATATCCTGTTGCATGCCATCACCAACACCACTCAAGCAGGTTTCGAAACCCGAAAACTCGATATCCTCCTTTGGAATGAATCCATCATAGTCCGGTACCAACGCACGATAATAACTCGAAGCCAGTTCCTTGCTTTCCACACTTCCGAAAAATCCATAATACCCCAGATCAAGAATGTCCTGGACGGTTGCACAACTTTGTAATACAGTTTTTCATCGTTCCAAAAGTGCTGCAGAAGATGATGCAGTAACATGTCGGGATTTTGTAATAGCATAGAGACCCCCAGCGCTAAAGAACAGTTTCGGGATCGTCATACCCTTGCATTTCTTGTGTAGATTCTCGATTGGATTTTGCATGACTCGAATTTAATAGTAGCTTTAATAACAACACTAGACAAAAGACAGATCGTGCTATGTATACACAATGGTGGAGTAGGTCTCTCTACGTCAAGACGTACAGTACGTATAAACAGAACCACTATGCCAATGGCCGACGGATATATGACAGGGCGCGAACGAAAGCTATCATATCAAACTTTTAGTTGGGGTATCTTGCACGGTGGTGTCTTCTACCGATAATTTCAGAAACTGGTTCTCCATCCTTACCAGTGTAACCACACATAAGCATAGTACAACCCATAGTTGCAATACCATCATAGGAACACACAAGACACCTGACACTACAGACTAGAAAACCTATATTACACCACAACGCAATTACGCTTGTATCAGCGGAACGGAAATTACTTGTTTAAGCAACAAACCCAGACCCTAATGTAACTTTAAATATCTGCAAACAGTGTGACAGCACAAAACCTGTCAACATACAGTATCAGCACAAAACCTGTTTTCAGCTAAGTTTTCCATGAAGTTACATCAACCCAATCATCGTAAAACAATTGTTAACAACGAAAAAAAACAATTGTTTTAAAAGATACTAACATGGTCCAAGCAAATGCTTTGCGACACAACTAGGTTCATGCTTCATTCCTTTAAATTATTGATCTCGCCCTGAAAACAGCAAACAATAACAAAAATGGTATCTATAAACCAGTTTCGATAATGAAACCATGTCCGAAGAACAATCTGCATTCATTCGGAAACCACCGGTTTCTCTTGGGGTTAAGTTCTTCTTCTAACAACCTTGAACAAAGGTCGCTGAGCAACATCGCATTCCAGGCAGCATTTTTACCTCATCCCACTACATCAATAGTAGGTAAATGGACAGAAAGAAACGACAATACATTTTTATGTGCGGTGTATCTCACTCTGAAAATTAAGTGTTGATAACTCACATATTTATTAATTTTATTGAATTAATCCTGAGTTGGCGCTCCGTATTGACGTTTTTGCGTCAGATAAGTAAAACTGCAGCTGTTGCCCATAAGCTGCATCAATACAGATCAAACCCTGGATCGGTAATAGTAGACGATGTTTACTGTTCCAGGAGTTTTGATTGTAAGTGTCCATCGTCAGCACTAATAAATTAACTGAAAAACGGCTTCAGATAGGGTATATTAACAACTTGTTGTATTTAATAACTGTTTTGTTTGGTAATCTTGCTCTTGGGGTGGCCAAGAGGCTAGCGCGCTCGCTTTTTGCGCGCGTAGTTGGTTCAATTTCCGTAGGGCTTCATTGAAACAAAGTGGTTCGGAGCACACTTTACCAAAAATTTTAACTAAAACACACCAGCTAGTTCAGTACGTTAATATCAATTCATTCATTGGTTACCTGTTATTGAAGAATAACCTTTTAGAAATAGCCGTAAGATTAATCTTCATAACAGGATAAGAAATATTGTGCTCTGACTTAAATCCTTACCAAGGATTCGAGGTTGAAAATTGCATCTTACCTCCCCTTTTCTTGCCAGACTTAAAATATGTCTTAATGATTTAATACAGGACTGCAATCTCTTATCAAAAACTCTGAATACGGAAAGTCTCTGAAAATCGAATTCCTTTTATATTTCAGTGTTACTGGCGTCAATCACGATTGAAGAATGACATACGTGTTTAAAGTGCACGTTTTCTCCCAAATTAAATGTATTTTTAACAAAAACATTTTAAAATATTATGAAAAAGAATATTTTGAATATTCAGAATTTCCGAAAATAAAAAAAATCGAGTTTGGAATTATGCACTTTTACTACTATGTGTGTTGTGTAATGCATGCACAATGCTTATATTCCTGTCCCACTCCTCTGCATTTTGTAGCTCGTTCTTTGAAGTCGTTTTCTGTTTTCTCCCTTTATTGTCTGATTTAAATTAGGTTCCTTACAAATCTCCTGTTTTTCCATCCATGCCCTTCAGTGGGAATTCAAACTAACGGAGATATTTACCTTTTTCAGCTACGACACGTTGCTTGTCTGTTCTACTGAATCTCCAGTACAATGAAAGAAATGAATATGTCTTACAAACTGTTGATGATGCAGATTATGTTGTGCTTGTGCCCGCACTACAATTTTATATACAATGAAAAGACCTGACTATGCAGATTCCTATTATTTCCAAAGTTTTCTTTTTCTCCTCTAATTGTGAAATGGAACACTTCGTGTTACACCAATTTTAATTGATTTTGTTAATGTGCAAGGATCTTTGCACGCTGGGATATCAGGGATGTAATGCAAAATTTTAGGTGGGTATACGCTTCTCTCGTTATAACGAAACCTTTCATTTCCTATCCCGTATACCTACGTATTTCATAAATTTTAGGTGGGTATACGGTGATGTCTGAAACACTGAGGTGGGTATACGGGTATACCCTCGTATACCCTTCTATTACATCAGTGTGGTATACTAAGTATACAAATAAACTAATAGTGTGATGTTTTAAACAATCAACATGTTTATCCAACTGACATATTAACAAGAACGAAAAATGTGTGCTCAATGCGTTACAATAGAAACCACAAGATTTTTCTTGGACGTTTCATGTTCAAGAACCTATATCCTCACTGGTACTTTTCGTTACTGAAGTTTCAGTAATCCCATGTATACTTCTGAGTACTAAATTTCGGACATTCATATTCTTGTCTCTCATATCCGAGCTAAATAAAGTATTAGAGTTTTTCATAAATCCTACTCTTCTAGAATGTCATATTTGAATGATGGAAAACATCAGATTTTCTGTTCCTACATACAACCTTTTCCGACTTTGGTTTTCACAGATAGGTTAGCACTACTAAAACACTTAATATAACTCAACTGATCAAACACTAACGCCCGATTATAAAGACGTAGATCTACACTAAACCATGGTTTAGGTTAAACTGGTGCATATCGAAAATTTATGTTTAAACCTAAACCTAACTTAGACTAAGACTCAACTCCGTCTTTGTAACCGATCCCTAGGGTTTAACCGCCAGTACTCGAGCTAACAAGAAAGCCGTCAATGAGATAACATCGAAACCTACTTGAAATTCACTTGAAACCTACATAAATACTGCATTTTATATCAAAAATCGAGAAATATGTTTAATATTCTGCGATGGTTACGTTCGGAAAGTCATTCGGCTTGTTTTTTGTAATCCGTTAGTGGTACATTTGAAAAGCAAGTCCAGGAAAATAGAGTGATGTGTGTGCACGATATCAACTGTGATGCGACCTTAACTGTGCCAAGGTAGGTAAATTTTGACAGTTTGATACAAACACTTACTGTTCCTTAATGTGAGCCAGAGCTTCTCGCTTTTATTTTCCTGAACCAATCCAGTAACCTTACTTACTTAGTCCGGCCCTCTTCTACCACTTGGGTGTCGAGGTTTTCCAGAGCTTGCTTCTATCCTGCGCCAAACTCTTCACTCTTTCCCACGGAATGTCGTGTCTCCTAGAAGTCTCTTCTATAGCCCCTCTCCAATTCGTCCTGACCTAACCCTTGCTCTTTCCTTCCCTAGTCCCTCTTAACTTGCTTCCCACATTTGTTTTGGAAACCTTTCCTCTTTTACCCTGATTAGATGCCCTAACAAGCAGAGTTGAGCTTGTTGGATATACTGCTGTATTGGTTTGTCAATGTTTGCCTGATGGTTTTCCTAATTCTATCCTTCTTTTTTTTACCTGCATAACTTATGAAAAATTTCATTTCTACTGCCTGTAGTATTTGTTTCTTCCTCTCATTTAATACCCATGACTCACATCCATAGGTAAGTGTACACTGCAAAAATTGTACCTTTGAATAGTGGGTACACATTTATAATTTTGTACCCTCAATTTTTGAGAGGCAGTGGCCAACCCAGGGTTGGGTTTAGAGGGGCGGTTCTTTGCCTCCCAGTTCTTGGGAAGAAACAGATTAATTAAAAAGATGGTAGAATATGAATCCCTGTGCCCGTCACTGCCTCTAAAAAGTAGGCGGTATACTGTACCCAAATTGTTTTAGAATCACGAAGGGGCACAGAGATTCATATTTTACCTTCGCCTTTTTCTTTTAATGTTACCTCCCAAGAATTGGTAGACAAAGAACCGTCCCTCTAAACCCAACTATGGGTTCACCACAGCCTCTCAAACATTGTGGGTACCAAATTTGAATATTGTACCCATAAATCAAAGGTACTGTATTTACAGTGTAGGGACGCATGTTGATCGATAGACCGCTATTTTTGTTTCCTGACTTATTTTCTTTTTTCCTAATAATCCTCTGCTAATAGTCCCATAAAGTTTGCTTGTATCTGTTATTCTGTAGTTCTTCTTATATCTTTCCCTTTTTGTTGAACTACAAGGTATTTGAATTGGTCGAATTGACCTAGCTCTTCTTCCCCAACATACATGGTTTGTTTCCCGGCTGATACTCATTACTTTCGTTTTTCCCTGTTTATTTTTATATTTCTTTTACGCAGTTCATGGTTGATTATATCAGAATTTCTTTGTAGATTAGCTTATGTATTTGTAAAAATTTACTATGCCATCTGCGTATAGTAATTATGATATTTTTGTAGGTTTGAGGTTCCAGTTTTCTACGTGCACTTTTCTAGTTTTCGACTGTGTTTCTTTGATTATGTCATCCATTAAGATTATGAAAAGGTATGGCGATAGTATTTCTCCTTGTCTTACTCCTGCCGAGTTCCTGAATTCATTTGATCGGTTGTTACTTGTTCTTATATAATATTTGCATTCCTTGTAAAAGCTTTGAATTGCTTTTATCAGATCTCCGTTGACCTTTTTCTTCAGAGTTCTCCACAGTTCTTTCCATGGGACTTTGTCAAATACCTTTTCCAGATCTATAAGGGAAAGATAAGATCTTGATCGTATTCTAGCTCCGTTTCCATGATATGCCTTAAAGTAAAAATATGGTGCTGCACTCCTCTTCCTGGTCGCAATTTGACATTCTTCTAGGTTGCTATCCAGTTCTTGTCTTAGTCTAGTTTCCAGTATTCGTGAGTACGATTTCCCTGGTATAATCAGTACTGACATTCCCTGTTTTCACCTTTGTTGAAGACTGAGGTTAAGATGGCCACTTCCCAGTATTTAACTATATTTTTCTCTTTCCGTTCCTTCTGCATAATGTAATGGGAAGTGGATCATTGGGTTAGTGTGTCAACACAACCATAATGAAAACAATCCACGAGTGACAAGAATTACATAATGCTGCGACCCAGGAAGCAGACGACACTAACACCAAGCGGTGAAGCTTGGAATCATTGGAAATACGCCTACCAAAATGGGATATAAAAGGCCTGTCAAGAGCCTAAGAAGTATCACTTACTCGCGTCGAATAGTGGTCACCTCTTACTCCCTGACTTGGATTGGAGTCAGGATCCTTCCTAACCCCCGACTTGGACTGGAGTCTGTATACCTCATCCTTGCTAACTTGGACTGGAGTTAGTATCCGTGATCTAAACTCTTTCCACTCCGAAACTCCAAGTAGAAGATAATCATTACAGTAGAGGTGAAGCACAAGTAAAAGTCACTACAAAAGACCGTGTTCGGGACACTCTTTTTGTTGTATGTTATGTAGTTATTGGAACTTTTTATAATAAAACTTGGTGTCGATTAAGACGTCAATAAGTGTGTTGCTCTATTATTTCATAAATAACCATAATAATAATCGATCCTAGGTCACATGGACTCTACCTGATTTAATCGAATATATGACTGTGCTGGCACGTCATATACGATCCGTTCACTAACACCACAAGATTATTACGATAATCTTCAGGAGTGTGTCTTCTGCTTTTTGCTCCATATATTTAATAATTTCTGGGGTTATACCATCATGTCCTGCCGCTCCTCTCATTCTCATTTTCCTTATTGACCCTATTGTTCTTTTGTAATATTTTGTTCCTGCATCATTGTTATTCCTTCTGAGTGTACTGTACCTTTTCCCACTTCTTCTACTTCTTCTTCATCTTTCTGTTGTTGATGATTGGCTTCTAGCAACTTTTGGAAATAGTTCTTCCATCTTTCCATTATTGCCGCTGGGTCCGTCAGTAGTTTTCCCTCCTTGTCTTTTATGAATTTCAAGGACACTCTGTTTCTTTCCTTATAATTTTCAAAATTTTGTAGAATACCTTTTGATTTTCTTTATAATTTGATTCCATTTGTCTGCCAAACTCTTCTCACCTTTCTTTCTTAGCTTCTTTCATCTTTATTTTTAACTTTATCTCTATGTTTCCTGTATTCTTCGAAAGATTCTAAAGTTTCGACTGAGAGATATCTCTTCCATTTCACTTTCTTCTCCTCTAATTCGGCCTTAATTTCAGGTGTCCACCACGATGTTACTTTCTTGTTTGATCCCTTCGGGTATGTTCCCCACACTTGTTCCGCTGCCAATAGTAGTGTATTTTTCTACCTACCCAGAGTACCTCTAGACCATCTCTTCTTTGCAGGTAATATTTTCTTTTTCCAATTCTGTATCGACTATCTTCTGAAATTCTTTTTGTTTTATCTCATCTTTTAGCTTGAAACTCTATATCTGTTTTATTTCGCTTTGTTTCGGCTTTCTTTTCTTGTTCTCTGGGAAGTATCATGTCTAAAGTTACCAGTTTGTGATCACTGTCTATTTCGGGGTCTCGTTTAACTCGAAAGTATCTAATACATTTCTTATGCTTCTTGGGATTATCATGTAGTCTATGATTAATTTTTCGTTTTGGGTTGGTTCTTCTCGGGTGAATTATGGATATCTTTGTGTATGCAGAATGTATTTGTGATGATGAGGTCGTTTAGTAGGCAAAAATGCAACAGTCTTTTTCCGTTAATGTTTAGTGTTTCTTCTCCTTCTTTTCCAATTGCCCCATACCATTTCTCGTCTTTGTTGCCGACTCTTGCATTCATGTCTCCTGGCAAAATGATGTTTCTGTCTACATTTTCAATAGTTCTTTACAGTGTTTCATAGAACTCTTCCTTTCTCTATTCTGTATCATCTTCGTTCGCATATACCTAATTACCAATGTAAACTTTACCTTCTGTTCTTCTATGGTAACTGTCAGTATTCTTTCGTTGGTAAACTGCCATCCCTTGATATGTTGTTTGTTATTTTTGTGCACACCTGCTCTTGCTCGTTCCTTTTTCTCTAATCCGCTGTATAATAGTACAAAGATGTTTATTTCTTCTACCCCAGTTTCCTCCTTTTTTGTTTCTATCAGAGCCAGATATTTTATCTTCGTTTTTTTAATCTCCTTGACTAACTCCCATTCCTTCCCGTTGAAACCTCTCATATTCCATGTGCCAATACAGAATGAACCATGTCCTTGTCAATTCTGTGTAAATGTAATCGGTCCGGCTTGCTCTTTTCCACTGCTTTTACTCTTCAATGGGTTCAATGAACAGGCGATTGCCCTGCTACACTCTAGCATGGTGAAGGGGCTGCCTTTCTTCTGTGCCCATGTGCACCTGAAAGCTTCGTTGTTATGCTTTCTTGGACTTAGATCTTGTACCTTTTTCCTTTAGTTTTACGGAGGAGCTTGTCTATCCTCACACGAACCCTCCTCTTTTCTCAACCCGGGCTTGGGACCGTCTACGGCGGAGTTTATTCCAGTAACCACTTAATTAATTTGTATGCAGTGTTTTTATAAACTGCAGTTCTGGATCTGACTGGATTGTCTGTTTTGTGTGTTTTGGGTAGTCAGTTCTTAGGTTGCGGAAAGGTTTGGTGATTGATATAAAAACCTTTTTGATAGTAACCTTCAAAATAGCTTTCTTCACTTCCTGAATATTATCTCTGGTTTGTGGGTCACTGTATTATGAATTCTCTGCCTTGTTGTTGGTCAAACGCTCTCCATGTATACTCGCTTTCTTGATAACAATTTACTTAGCTCTGTCAAATGTAATATTACAATCAAGGTTGCTCACTTTGAGGCACTTCTTTAATTGGTTAATTACTTTTCCTATTCTGCTTTTGCATGAAATTTATGCTTATGGATCCGTGGTTATAGGAGCTGATTGAGTGACAGTAAACTTGCTTGTCAAATAGTCAGAAATATTTTCGAAAAATATTTTAAAATGAATAAATAGTAGAAAGAGAAATCACTTTGAACTTTATTTTGAAAATATTTATCTGGTGTATGAGTAGTGATATTTCAAACTAAAACAATTACTCTGTTTCAAATGATAAGAGTCAAAGCCTGTGCATTCCACTTAGATACAATAATAGCTAAATTTTGATTTTCTTCCATTCTCCATTACGAAGCAATCCAATGGCGAACGTTTATTATTGCAACCAATGAATTTGCGACATCCGTAAGCCATAGAGCAGTGGTTCTCAAACTGCAGTCCGCGGACCACTTCTGGTCCGTTGCAAAGTCCTATTTGGTCCGCGAAATTGTCTAAATTTTCTGGGGGAAATCTGTATTTGTAATACGCAAGTAATTCAAATATAAGCAGCTGTAAAGCAAAAGTCAAGGCATCGTGTAGCGACCCATTTTCGCTTGGTCGCAACATATCTTACCTTCTCCCTTTTTGTGTGTCTTCTCTTTTTGTTTGTGCTTTGTCGGCGATATTTTTCGTCTTCGGCTTTCTTCAAAGAGTTTTATTTGTCAATATGACAATGAAGATTAGCCATTCATTGTTTCTCTTTCATTAATGTATTGGCGGGATTTTATCTTTATTGCTTCTTCATTTTATTACTTAATATTTCCTTGCATATTTTATTGCCTTATTTCATCAACAAAGTTTATTTCGTATAAAATCATTAAAAACAAACGAAAAGATCTGATTGTTGTTTTATTACGTAAAGAATCCAATTTACTAAGCCACACACCCTTTCGCTCCGGGTCGTCTGGTTTGATCCTTTTCTTTGATTGGCTGAGTCCATGGCTATATTGGCTATTTTAATGTCAAAGTAAGCATTGAAACACGATTTTGAGCATGTAATTTTCAAAAATTCTCCAGGGTATTACCTCCCGATCTCCCCGCTTGGGCACTTTATGAATTAAATACCGGGTAAGTAGCTGTATGGAAGGAAAGTTTGGTTGGTTGGTTTTCTATCCCTGGTGCACACTTTAGAGTAAATAGTAGCTCTGAGACGTGTTTGCAATTGTTTTAAGAATTGTGTTACGGGGATTGTTGTTGCTGCTCATCAACTACGACCCAAAATTAATAAAGCTTGAATTTGTGTTTCGATAATCAGATGATGATGACCACGGTAATTATGAGGTATACTGGTATACTCTATTTATTAAACTTTGATCAATTAAGGTCATTGCACACGATTCCTTTTTCCACGAAACTTTAGGAGTGGAAAGTTGAATTGGCGGTTTTCCTAATTCCACCAGGTATCTCCACCGCTGGATGATATGATATTCATTTGTACATAGCAAAGTCCCGCCCTGTACACTGTCACAGACCGATTGACGAGTGACAACAAGTGACATCGCTGGTCAATTTACCACTTACAAGAAGAAGGGTAGGACTGTGCTATGTACATCATCCAGCGTTGGAGATATCTGGTGGAATTAGGAAAACCACCCATCCAACTTTCCACTCCTAAAGTTGCTTGGAAAATGGAACCGTGTGCAGTGACCTTTAGTCCTTGATTCCTGATATTTGAAAATTCTTATGTAAAACCTAAATGTAATGTAATGTAATTCTGAACGAAATTATGAACGCTTTGTTGAAAACAGCTTGTATAGCATTTATGATTAAAGGAACTTCCTTGAAGGGAGTGAACAGAATGTTAACGCAACTTTTAAAAAATGTTCGTGGAGAGATTAAAAAACGTAGACATATCTATTTTACTTTAACCCTCGCATTTCCAAGCTGTTCGACACCTTTATTTTACCAAGCGGGTATTTTGACTATCCCAGTAAGATTTTAATATTTTGGGTTAATAAACTTTCCCAACCACCATTTTTTCATTTACAAAATATAAATCTTTACACCTCGTGTGTTTATTTTATCTCTTTACAGATTACCGGTAATTGAAGAACATGACGTTCGAGCTTCATCTGCGTTAAGTTCAAGCACTAGTCAAAACTGCAATGAAATTACGCACGGCGAAAAAGTCACATTATGTTCTGAGTCTGACAATAAAAAAACACATTATGTTAAATTAACGTATGTATCATGTTGTCCCGATGCAGAAATGGAATTTTCCGTCAACTAGCCTGACCTTCCATCAGAAGAACGTCTCATTCTTCAAAATGAACAGGAAAAAATGACCAAGCCTTTCCTTTCAACGGAAACTTCTACTTGTTCGGATGATTCAACTTCAACAGATGCAGCTTACTATGCAAACAAAAACCTTTCACCAGAACTTATTAATCAGGCTTTAAAATTAGAATCCCAAAATCTAAACTCGATGGATTTTCCCTCTTCGTGTGGAAGGAAATTCAATCCTAAAGTTAAGAAAATTCTGCTACCAAACGGAACCATAAAAGAACGGAAATGGCTTGTTTATAATAAACACAGTGATGAGTCTTTTGCTTGCATTGTCTCTTATTTTCTTTACAAACAGAAAGAAATATATGGGTCACTATAGGGTATAGGGAATGAACAGGCCACAGGGGAGATAGAGACATAGAACTCCATGAAAAATACAAAAACCATGTATCTTCGCAAATTGCAAGGCTTCAGTGGATCTGTAAACAAAGGGTTGACAAAGATTTGACTGAACAAGGTGGCAAATTGGTAAATTACCATCGTGAAGTTTTATCTGTCATTATAGACTATTGCCGTTATCTAGCGGAGGAGATGTTGCCCTTTAGAAATAAAGACTCATTGGATGGAAAACTTGTAAATCTTTTCAAAGTGCTTGCAAAATATAACCCGGACGCAAGAGTTTATTTGGATAAGCTTAAGAAATCAAAAGAAAGAAAGAAAAAAACTCGGATCTAATCTGCTTAGTTACAGGAACATATTTGATTTAATAAACATTATGAATGATATAGTTGTTTCAAAGATCGTGGAGCGTGTTAATGAAACCAATACGTACTCCATAATTCTTGACTCTACAGAAGATGTAAGCAAAAAGGAATGTACAACCGTGTTAGTTAGATATGTCGAACACAGAGATGGGCATGGAGAAATTAAAGAGAATGTGAAGCCAGAGGAGCGACTTGTTAAGGTGTTTAGCAGCGGAGACACAACGGGCGAACAATTGTCATCTGAGCTGTTTAGTACTCTGCGAACAATTGGTATTGATACGAGCGGTATTGTGGGCCAGAGTATGGATGGTTCGGGGAACATGTGTGGTAGATTTAATGGACTTAAGTCATTTATACTCACTGTCAGAGAATGCCCTAAAGCTTACTATATTTTGTGTTGTTCACACAGGTTTGCCTTGGTCGATGAGAAGTCTATGGATATTTGTCCTCAAGTACGAGACATATTCTCAATTCTACAATAGCTCTATGTGTTCATGTCTGGCCACAAAAGGCATCACACGTTCATTGAAAAGTTGAAAAAAAGGTCGATGTAAGGCTAGAAGAATGCGACTAAAAAGAGTCAACACGACTAGATGGTGGAGCAAAAGTGATGTTCTTAACACAATCATTATTCGCTACTATGAGCTAATAGAAGCTTTAGAGGACATATCCGAAGACAAACATTCAGAAACTGATTCAAGGATATCAGCAAAGGGACTCCTAAAATCAATATCCGATTACGATACCGTTGCAACCACGCAAATTGTTTCAGAAATTTTCAGTTCTGTCAAAAGTGACTATTTGTTTACAGTCAAAAAACATTTACTATGGAATTGTTCCGACAGTTGTTTCTGAGACCATAGCCAAACCGGAGGCAATGAGAAACAACGAAGCTTGGAGCAAAATGGCGGATCGCATCAGTCAGTTCAGAGCTCAACACAACCTCCAGCAAACTTCCAACACAAGAATTCGGAAAAGGAAAAGGTTCATGGACGAACTTGCTATTGATGAAACGCCAAGTGACTCAATAGCCAAAATCAGAGCAGAAGTGTACTTTCAACTACGTGATTCTTTGACTCAACAGCTGCAGAATTGTTTTCCTGAAAGCTCTCTCAATATTGTCACACAAATAACATACTTTTCCCATGAAGGGTTACTCAGTGTTGCTGAAAGTATGGGTGGTACTCTAAACCCGATTCTTGTCAGTGACTTGTGTGAGTATTATGGATCGTGTGTGAAGAACTTTGTGAAGAAGTTAATGTGTTTAGTCAATTGTACAAAGTAAGCTACCCGAGCATTGATTTAGCAGATGTACTGAGCTTGAGTGACGGGAGTCTGAGTCAAAATAATGAAGACGACAGCCAAGATTCTTGTGACGACAAATCTAATGGTTTAAGTAATGACGCTAAAATGACCAAAGATCAGTGAATCAGTGGGTGAAGAAAGGATTCATTAGGCCTTAGAGGTATTTGTTAAATATTTCTGGTTTTCCATACCTAACAATCTTATACCAGATACTTCTGTCATTGCAAGCAACGAGTTGCTCAGCAGAGAAGATTATGAGGAGAGTAAGGATTGTTAAAAATAGGCTGAGAAGCAGCATGGGAGATGTCTGGCTCTCCGACATGCTTGTCCTTTCTTCCGAAAAAGACATTTTAAAATGTATTCCCAACAGTGAAATTATTGACAAATTTGCTTTGTCGAGTGAGCACAAAAAACAAAAAAACAAAAAAAAAACTACTACTCTATAAAGGATATCAAGGGTAGGTTAATCGCACCACCACGAGCAGTAATAATTTAATCTGTTAAAGTATTTTTCTTTTATTGTTTGAGTTTTTTACCGGTCTACCTTAGAGATTAGAGCTACACATTCTACTGTAGATGGTTTCATTTCAGTAAAGGTATTTAAAATATTTTATTTAGATATCCCTATTGTTTACTCATTTCACAGGTACATAATAGCTATAAGGTGGGTTGTACTAAGTATCGTAATAGTTACTGTAGTAATTCGACAGTCTTTGATAGATCCAGGATCCAGCTATGTAATTTTAAGAGAACAGTATTAAATTTATCTTTCCGTTTTTTTTTAATTTAAAATTTTGAAGTCTCAAGTTATTCTAAAGTAATATGAAATTTAGCAATTCTCTCTCTCTTTTTTTCTTTTTTTTTTACAATTTAACCGTTTTTATAAACATGTTTTCGTACAAAATAAATTTTTTCAGCCTTAAGCTGTTCTATTTTGTAGTATTGTACTAAAATTTTAAGAAAGTTCCCCTAAATAAGCACAATACTTTGCTTATGATTTTAGAGTCTGAGTAGCATTAAAACACCATTTTGAGAAACTCATTTTCAAAAATTTTCTGCTGCTGGTCCCGTAACCTGTTCACCTGGGAGGTATTCCATGCCCCCTAAATCCGCCGGTTGGACATTGCATCAAATTTAAGTTCTGGGTAATTGTCTTAAGGAGGGGGGGGGGAGATTTGGTTTTTTGGGGGGGAATGCGCCATCAGCTTTGAGGGGGATGGGCACCCCTGGGCCAAGTGGTGTATGGGTAAGCCCCTTTTTGCAACAGAGTGCAGCGGGCCCCTTGTTTGCTTTTTGTATCTACCTACTTTCGTTTGTTGGAGCAGCCCAGGGACATTACAATCGCTAAAATCGCTAGCAGCAATTTTTCACACTTCGGTCCTGAAACTCCAACAGCAATCATTGTGGATTTTGAGAACCACTGTAATAATCAATTAAATAAGAATTTGATGATAGAAGTAGCGCACTAAAGCTATTAAAAGAAAGCATTTTTAAATAACTTTAACTCTGTTTATCTGCTACAAGTTATACAAGAGTCATAGCTGTATCGAAAGTAAAGCTATGCCTGGATAGTATTTCAGAACATTTTTCTTTCTCTAATGCAATGGTCATATATTATTTTTGACAAATAAGTCTGAATGTTTGAAACCCATTTCATTGAAACTAACACGCCTTCAAGCACCTGCTGCGTTTTCAACAACATTCAGTTGCGAAATTGGATATTCTGCCTTGTTAGAATAAAAATTGTGTATATGAACAGGCTTAAGGGCCCTCGTCACTCCCTCCCCCACCTTTTTAACATTTTTCAAAATATTTCAAAATCTAATAGTATTATCAAAATTTTAAGAAGATAAGCTCTCTAGTACTTACAAATTACTACTAAATACAACGGACAGCGATCTCGATATCTTGTCCATTTATGAGTGATATGTTGTCAAAGATGATGACGTCATTATTTAATTAATAACGTATCACTTATCAATGGACAAGATCTCGAGATCGATGTCCATTGTATTTCATAGTAATTTGTAGGTAATAGAGAGCTATCTTAAAATTTTGATAATGCTATTAGATTTTGAAATATTTTGAATCTTTTTTTAAAAAGTGAGGGAGGGAGTGACGAGGGCTCTTAATGTTGAGCCTGACTTAAGACTTAAACTTGAAGTAACGAAACCGGCCCAAAATTGCAAGCAGTGCCATTCTTTCCATTGGAATAAAGAATAAGATATCTATTCGTATAATTACTAACCATTAAATTGAAAGTTGTGGTTTGGTATTTGTTCTTTTGCATTACTATTTGTACAGATTTGTGTCATTAAGTGTCTTCATTTGTATAAGATCCATAGTTCTAAATCTTGGTACTGCAGTTTCTTTTTTCTTGTTTATTGTATTCATTTATTTGGTATGTTCTTTTCAGTTTTAAAATAAGAAAAGTACATTTTTAAAATTTATTTTGTCTGTTCTACAAAGATATAACTTTAATACAAAGTTTTTATGATAGTAATGAATTATAATGACCTGTTAAATCATTATTCATACATTTTGGTACTAAACTGAAAGTGTGCAGTGCTTGACACTTTTAAGTAGTGGTCCATGATGAAAGAAGGTTTGAGAACCACTGACAGATTTAGTGAGTTATTTAGTTAACTCTAAGGGCTGATTGCAAAAACCGAGTTTTAGGCTTAGTCTAAAACATCAATTTGGAATGAATCAGTTTAGCCTAAACCATGGTCTAGACTACGTCCTCGTCTTCACAATTGGACGTTAGAGTTTAGAGCTTAGGTTTATTACTTCGACAAAAAGGATGGAGTACGGCGTTTTATCACAGTAAAGAGTTCCCGTTCGAAACAAATTTGCATGCTTCAATACTTTTTGCTAATAATTTGTTTGCCAAATAAGTGTGATGTAAAAATTTCGTTGGTTGCTTCTCTTCTCGTTCTACCTATACGTATGTACATTTAGTGTGTGTGTGTGTGTGTTTGTGTTCTTGATGGTTTGGTTTAAATGTTCATATCAAGTTATTGTAGTTGAAGAACGGCAGAGAGCTGCATGATTAATCGAGATTCTAGATCATTTTACAAATCCATTTTTTTCCTTCCTCTGAGAGAGTCACTACAACAAATTAGATTCCATTACCTCAGTTATTGTGCAGTGGAGGTTGTTGATGGTGGAGAGCGGTTCGCACTAATTAATGTTCAAGCTTTACAGAATTGAAAAATATAGTTCTCCCCCTTCATCATGTTCTGGACAAATTAAAAAATTAGATTTAGGAAGAAGAATTAATCCTATTTCGTTTACAAAGCAGTTTTTTTTACCCCATAGAAAACACGAAAATGTGAAACCTCTTGTGGTTTATACGTATGTTATTCTTATGATAGAAATGATCAGTTTTCAAGGAGATGGGTAATTTAGAAGGAAAAATGCAGGCATTGCCTTTCAGTATTATTGTCATTAACTCAATGAATGATATGACAAGATGCGTTACTACCAAAAGGGGATAAAGTAAGAGAAATTACATTTTGCGAGATTTGGTATTTTTATGCAATACGTATAAGAGCTTAGTTGTCTACATATGTAAACAATTTTTCTCATATGTACGATAAAGCTTCTTCATCTGATAGATATTTGCAATAATTATAATAAGCATATACGGGATGTGGGCGGTGTGTACTCGGGATGGACACGAGTTTTCGCTAAACTCGACTCGACGCGTAATAGCAATCTTGCAACTCGACTCGACAAATATTGTCCAACTCGTCTCGAAATTCACTCAAGGTTCGAGTCGAGTCGAGCTAAAACGAGCCAATTCGAGCCAAATCCTACAGTATGTCTCTGTGCTGTCTTCTTGGGATAGCCAAAATTTCTGGACAACCAGATGACAAATTATCCGGTATCCATTTAACCATCCGGATTTTATCCGTCATCCGAATATTACCCGTTATCCGGATATTAGCCGACATCCGAAAATTATCCGCTATATGTCCGGATATTACATGACGTCCCCATATAGTTCAGTCATTAGGTACTTTTTTGGTGCAAACGGTTGAAAAGTTTTGAAATTTGGCACAATTGTACACTTAAGAGCCCTAATTAAAATGCTAAATTTGCAACCTTGGATTAGGGCACAGTCACACGCGCCGCCATCTTCAAAAATGGCGGCTGAAAGGTAGATTTTAGCATAGAACTCCATTCCTGTAGGTTTTAGAGAACATTTTTTTAAATTGAAAGTTTGAGAGGATTCGCAATGTAAATTTCCTACAAAGTTACTTATATAAATATTTTGAAAATGCCGGCATTTTGAATCAAAATTACACTCAGGCCGAACCGCTGGAGTACATATTTCTTTATATAAAGTTATCGTTAGATAGATTATCTTTGAATATTTATCCTATGTGGAACCTATGTGATATGAGTAAGAAAAGATAATTTAACACGTACAATGGATAGTCAGGTATTATGTTTATTTCAGTTGTAGGATTTAGCGATATTTACTGGGAAAATTGTCTATTGTCTATTGAAAGCTCAAATAATTTTTACTTGTGGATATATTAACACATGCATGAAATAGCAAATGTGTGAAATGTTTTGTGCATGAATTACTTAGGTATTTTAGATATTGCAGGAGATGCTATCCTTGGAAAAGCAATAGGAACGTATATGGAATTGAAAATTATCTTGCATGATCATGATTGATTGATTGAGCTGGAATTGAGAGACTAAACAACCAAATTAGTATTTCTCATGAAACGATTTTTTTTTTAATTAGTTCTCAAAATCTGCATACGTAACCGGTATCATCATGCAGTAACGTCTCAATGATAACATGTAGAAAATTCAGTTCATAGAAATAACAAGTTCAGTAATTATGTTCCACTATTCAATGATCAACATTGTTTCATCCCGCAAAATCCATAAACCAACATGTCAACTACAAGTTATAATAAAATTCATATCACCTTATACAACGTTAATATATTCCTTTAACTATTACAATTATTTACGTATTTTGGCCCTGTACCTTCAATATTGCTGCAAATGATTCCATTTCTATAAATCCGAAGCTTTAATACATTTCACTTATAAACCTCTAAGTTATCGAAATTTTTCAGCAGCTAATTTTATAAAACCGGAACATTCAGTTAATTTCAAATCTTTTCATAAAAGCCATTGTTTGACAGTCTTTTGACAAGAATGCTCAGATGTAATTAAATATTTTAATGCAATATAAAATTCTAGAAATTGTTGTCCAATTACTTATTCTTCTATCTAATAATTCACTCTCTCCTTGTTTAAATGCAAAATATTCATTGGCTGAAATGATTACTAATAACCATATTTTATCTCTTGGACGACTCGATCAACATATTCCTGTATCACGTCCCAACGATCCTTGAACAACCAGATCAACCATAAATCTCTGCTGCTATAGATCACTTCATAACCAAAATATTTTTATATCCATGTAATACTAATAACTCATCCAGATCCTTCACAGTCTTCATCAGTAACTCTAGTTTTGCCATCTGCGATTCTTGTGTGTTCTTATCACTTTTGTTTTCTTTCACTTCCGGCGTCTGTTCCGGGCATAAACCATTATCCTCTAATCTACTGTTACCACCTTGTCTTTTCTTGTGAACCCCCTTCAATCTGCTCCCTCTGTTGTTATCTACTCCAATGAATATTTTCCTCCAGAAATGTTACTTCTCGCATACATACTCTGAATATTTTGAATCGACATTAGCTTCTCTTTAACCCAATTAGATAATTATATCTGCTTGTTCGTTAACTGTTTCAGTGTTCGATTTGCCAGGGGGGATGCGGGGATTTTCCCTGGAATCTGAGGATATCATCTCCGGTTGTTGATTCCTAATAAAATATCCCAACCAAGAATAAAATATTTGCATTTCTACCCAAACACGTAGTACAGTAAGTGAATACTTACAAGCAACTACTGGTGTTAGTTGATAATTAATAACAAATTTCCCCTCCTAATTTATAACAAATGGAACACTGGACTGTTTAACCGCTGGTTGACAATTCTCAATCAAAATATTCATCTTGCCTACATCCAATCTTTCTCTATATGTACATATATTATTACTCCATGCACGATCTTGCCTGTGTCTGGGGAATACGGGTATTCTGCTATTTGCACTTCCCTGACATGCTTCTGATTCTCTACGCTGAAATTCCATCTTTTTTCCGTACCCTGTTGGGTAAATTATTTATGAAATTCTGACTTTCTCTTTTCACCAATCTTTTCAACAATAATTGTCTCCAACCTACACAGAATATCTAGACCGGGTCTGCCTAAATAGCGAAAGATAATTTCTGTTCCGCTACAAACCTATTAGTGTAGTAGATGTAATTACGGAAAATCGTAACGTAACGTTGAACTATGACTTTATTGGTTGATTTTTCACATCTTTGATCTGATAATCTACTTTCTGTTTGTCAACTTTTATCTTCTTCCTTTCTACAGTTTGTTGATCCAAAAGGTTATTTATTACATGATCCGGTATCAACCAACGCATCAAATTATTGTTGATAGGCTCTTAGGTGAAATGCTAAACCTGAAGAATTACCATCTACATGTTCCTCATTAACACAGTTGACCCAAAAATCATCAATTCCAAGCGCAAACTGTATGCCATTCGTATTATTATCTTCCATTTCATCCACCACTGTCTGAACTCTAGTGTTATCTGTCTGAGGAATTCTACATTTAACCTTAAAATGGCCAATTTTTCAGCATCCTAGTCATTTCTTTCCAAAAGAAAGGCAAGAACCCTTTTCGTGACTACGTCCACAGAAGTTGAAGTTCACTATTGGCCTCTTGCTTAATTTTTCAACAATATTACCCTTCCGAACCGCTCCTGTTCTGGCAATCACATGGATGTCCGTACTATCTTGATCCATTAACCGCTTGTTTGCTAACAGGTGACTGTCACGTTCCACACTTTTGTGTTGCAACGAAAGTTTTATAGCTTGCTCCAGATCTAACTCCTCTATTGACAACAACCTTTTCCTTAAATTACCATCCCTAATTCCACATATTATTTGGTCTGTAACTGCCTCATCATGGTAAGAATCAAAGAGCCTAGCAGGGTAAGATGGTGAAAAGTGCCTCAGAGGGAATCATGATTAAAATATTACGATATTCAGCATAAAAAATGATGGCTCTCCACCAAATTTCAGCTTAAAATATACTAACTTAATCTCAAAATAAATTAGAGTGTGTTTTCGTGGTGGTTTGCGATGTCTCGGTTAGATTTGCACCTAAGATGGCCTTCTTTTTTAAAAATGAACAATTTTTCAAGCTCCACAAGATTGTAATTTTTGCAGATTTGTTAGCGCAAAATTAAAATTTTGAGAGAGGTTATAAAATTTGAACATTGAATTTTAAGAAAACGAAGACAATAGTTGGCTCGAAAAAACTATGTTATGTAGATTTAGTGGTTCTATAACCATGAATTTTTTTAGATGTTTTAAAGTGGCAGGACATAACCAAAAACATAAAACAAACAGCACTTTCGTCGATTTTAAGGAGTTTTACATTCATTTCTTTAGCTCACAATGGTTCGTGGTGTCCTCAAATCTTGCAACGTTACTTTAACTCATTTCCCGACGTCATATAATGATAAAATTTTGAATACTACACATCTCAGTTGCAATCATTACCGTAAGCTATCGACTCAACGGTCCCGGGTTCGAGTCCCGGCAGGGGCATGGGTGTGGATTTTAACACTTAACAGCTAAAGGCAAATCGTGACGGGCCGAAGTCCAAAGTTACTAAACTGGCCCATATAAAAATAAAGTTTACCAAAGTTTTACAAATCTCATCACCCGTACCCCTACCCGCCTCTGAGCCCCACTACGGTAATGATTGCAACCGAGATGTGTAGTATTCTTGTTCCTTCCCTCCGTCATACTTCTTCCTTGCTTTCCGTTTCATTACTACATGACATAATGTGACTATGATTATCACAGTACGACTGGCAACGTTGCATTTTTCGTTCTCATTGGGCGCTCAACCAGTGTGGAGCCCAAACGGCTGGTCCGATTTGAAAAATTCAACTATTTTAGATTGCAAACCGATCATTTCCAGCCACTTTTCCCTCTGACATGTTTTCGTATCTGCACTAATAACCAAGTTGGTCTATGACAATGGACTTTTGTTACACCTTGTATATATACAGGGTGATTCAAAAGTCCGGCACCATCGGACCATTTCGTTATGGAGTGCACTAGAGAAGTGGAACAAAATATTTTGTGATATAAGTTCATATGGAGAATTCAACTAGCGTATTCGGGGAATCAGTGGCGTACCGGAAATACATATGAGAGGGGTCAACTTGAAAATTTCAAATGGAAACTGAGGTAACTTTTTACATTTTTGGAATCAGTATTGAAAACAAAACAACTTTTGAAGGAAAACTTTTTCGATATTTTGTATGGTTTGCGGACTCCCTGGCCGAAGTGCGGTTGTGCCCCATCTTGTTGAAAGAAAAGAAACACGCCTGCTTTCCAGGGCCAGATTATCTAATTCTGGCAACAGTGTAGCCTCGAGATGATGTTTGTACTGGTCCGCAGTGAGCCTGTCATTCAGAAACACTGGACCAACAAGAACATTTCCGTGTATGGAATACCGGACGTTTAACCTGGGATCAGTCTGATGATGTCTCTCTACAGCTACATGAGGATTTTCGGCTGACCAATACACAGCGTTATGTTTATTAACTATTCCGTTCAAATGCAAGCATGCCTCGTCGCTGAACATCATATCTCTCTCAAGATTTGGCTGGTGTCTTCTTCTTTCTTCAAACCACTCACAGAACTGTACCCGTCTATCCATGTCATCACCATAAAGCTCTTGCACAAAATGCATGCGGTAGGGTTGGAAATGATTGAATGATAGTATCCTGGACACGGATGATTGACTGACACCGCTTTCCTGTGCCACCTTCCTTGTTGACCGTGTTGGACTAACACACAACTTCGCTAGTACGTCAGCTGATTTTGACTTCCCTGTTGCTGTAGCTGGCCGTCCTGAACGTGGTTTGTCGTGAATACTCCCTGTGATCTTAAACCGTTTCAGTAAACGACCGATAGTAGTATGATTTGGTTTCCGTTGATCTGGATGTCGCCGGTGGTATTCCTCTGCTGTGTCCCGTTGACTCATTCATTGCCTGAATAGCGTATGACGCAACATGAAGATATTATCGATTAAAGCAAAAAGTACTAGTATAGAGAAACAAATCTGTATACGAGCAATGGAAATCGCCAGCTAGCTAACGATATTCGCAGCCGATCAGGGCAAGTCATGCTATCACAATGCCTCTCGCGACAGAGGAATTAGCAACCACGGACACTCATGCGGGTGGAGGAAAAATATACAGGAGACCCGTTGTTATATTGAAACAAAACTGAAACGTAACAGGCAACGACTGATTGACTCATTGTGCATTTAAATGTCGGCGCGAAGTACTGAATATCGATTTTGTTTGATGTTGCTTTTCCCTGACCCTAGGAGTGCTACTGTCACTCAGATTTCCCTGTCAGGGGCTCGCTGAGTCATACGTGGATCTTTGGATTAATAAGTTTCCCGCAAAATTTTACAACTTACGTCATCAATACAATAGAATATTGGAACTCGAAAGTGTTTACTGTTGTTCGGAATGGAGCCCTCTGGAACAATGCTAGTCACGCTGGCTCATTCCAAGGTAGATTGAATATTGTAATGGGATATGGATAAATAGGTCAGTGTGTTAAGCACAAAAGTAAATAAACAATAAACATTACATAAAGCTGACCAAGCATCCATAGAAAACAGACGACAACAACCTCCAAGCGGCAAGTGTTGGAAGTACTGAAGATACGCCCACAAATAAGGATATAAAAAGGCCAGTCAATCACCTTTGAAGTTATCACTTCTTCGCTCCGAAAAGTGGTCACCTCTACCTGACTTGGACTGGAGTCAGGACTCTCACCTTACCTCCCAACTTAGGTTGGTATACCTTTACCTGCTAGCTCGCACTGGAGTTAGTGTCCCTTCTAGGAACAATCTCCTTTCCTAAACCTAAGTTAAATCATTGCAAGAGGTGATCCACTAGAGTAGTTATTACAGAGCCCATGTTCGGGACGCTCAGATTATTATCTGTACAACACATTGTAAATATATAATATATAGGAACTTTATAATAAACTGGTGTCGGTAAAACGTATATAAGCATTTGCTCTATTTATTCATCAAATAACCATTCTATTAAACGATCTACGGTCATAAGGTCTCTACCATAATATTATATCGTATATGTTAAGATAGTGCTACCACGTCATATACGATCCCATCGCTACCTTACGAAGTAATAACTGCAAGTAAGAGAAATCATTACGTGGTGGTAGACGCTCGGGTCTACAAAATAATTACAAGTTATATCACAACATAACATAGTGAAAATATTCCAGTTATAAAAGTGATTTTTTTTATAGAGCAAAATATAAAACCGACAAACCAGAAATTATTTCGGAGAATAAACGATAAAGTGTTCAACAGTGTTCCAGTGACAGTTATAAGTGACAAACAACCAACATTTCTTGTGAAAAGTGCACAATTGGATAAACCCACCCAACTCAACTTATTGGATATACCCCACGAAAAGAAGAAAACCCACCCCTGGAAAACTGAATTGGATTTACCCACCCTGAAGAAAAGAAGATTGCAGCCCACGAGGAAGATTGGATTTTTCGCCAACAGGCAGCAGCTGGACGGAACCAAGGACAGATCCAAAGGTATGTTTCTTTAAATTGTATTAGGTGTCGATCGTTTTCTTTCCACATAAAGCAGAGTAAAACAAAATATTTAGTTAATGAGTAAATGCCTGTGACCCGATCCGGAAAAAAGACCGGACGATATACTTCCAGCATAGAAAGTGACTGTGAGGAAGACGAAATGGCAACTAAACCATCATTTAATTTGCCACACCTTACTAAGTATACGGGAACTGTTAACGAAGATCCCGATCGCTTTTTTATGCTCTTTGAGCATTTAGCTAACTTGCAAGGGTGGACTAATGAGAAAAAAGTGGAAATACTACCTATGTATTTACAAGATGTTGCACTAGACCTAATATTTCAATTACAATCTTTGCATCAATTCGAAACATTAACGTACGATCAGCTAAAAGAAAAATTGGTCAACCTTAGTCGTCCTCGATTGCCACAATACAAGGCAGAAATGGAGATCAACCTTGTTCAACAATATCCCGAGGAATCAGTGGACGCTTACTTCTTGCGAAAATTAAGAGCAATACGTCATAATATTCCAAATTGTACGGAAGAAGCTTATCATTAGGATTACAGAGGAATCTTCTTAAGAAGATTGCTTTAGAAACCTATAGAACAGTACAGGAATTGCAAGCAAAGCTTCAAGCTCTAGAAGCATCGCAAGATTTAATGCGAAAAAGAGATTATATGGAAAAAATCCAGGCTTTCCAAACAATGGAAGAGTTGAGAACTCAAAGCCAGCAAACCCATAATCTCTATAAGAATCAAATTGTACCTCAAAATTTAAGTTTTCATTTAAGAAATCAAAACCTTCCAAATTTACCTCACCAGCAATATCCAAAACAACAAATGAATTATCATCACAATCCTAACCAACAATTTGCAAGTACCCAAACATTACCCCCCTGGACAACGCAGGAACCAGAACCACCCGATTACGATCCCATAAGTCAAACCTATCAACAAAACCCAAACTCCCAAAACAAATTCAATCAATGTAACCAAATACCTATAAAACATGTAATTGATACCTCTGCATACCAATATGATAAATCACAACCAAATCAACAACCTAGTCAAATTAATAACCCTCAACCCAATTTGGAAAATATCACAAACAAACTAGCGGAATTGTCGCTTACTATAGCTAGGAATGCATCCTATAAACCGCCTTATAAAAAGAAGGGCAAAAATAATTATAAAGGCAAATATAATTACCAAAAATCAGACGCCCAAGGCGACAATAAAAATAAAAATCATAAGCAAAACGAAGAGAGCGGCACAGTTACTGTTTGCTCAATCTGTTTCAAGCCTGGCCACAATTCTCATATTTGTTGGCACAATACAAACAAAAAGGAAAACAATCAGGGAAACTTATAAAGTCGCCCGTCTCATCAGCAGGCGAGCGGGCGAATAAAAAATGTACAACATCACAAGCAGATAGGTCCAACCCTGTGGATATTTCTGAACAAACAGAAAACACAAAACGCGCATATACTGATTTTGAAACAGATGACAATCGATCTCTGATAAAGATATGCATAGGCGATAGAATAGTACCTACTATTGTAGACACGGCTAGTTCAATTTCGATATGGCCAAAGCAAGAACTACCTAAAAACAGTCTATTAATTCCTTATAAGACTCAGATAAGAGGAATAGCTAACAAAGTCATAGAGTTATAGCAAGTCGCTTTAATAAAATTCAAAGTGGGGTCAACGTATTATTC
>JAGDQP010005163.1:9887-80203 GCA_022664845.1 Lepisma saccharinum
ATATATATATAAAAGAAAGAAAGAATGACAGTTTCTTTCCAGCATCGTCCTGGTCGTCTTCCCTGCTGTGAAGAATAAAAACATCAAGTACAGGGTGAGCAGAAAGTCCCATTACACCCGAACTAAATGCGTGTAACTGTTAAGATATTTAAGATTTGAACCTCCCATCCTGATCATTGATATGGCAACAGTGCTCCTCACGTGAATTGGAACGTGTTTGCTGCGTAAATGCCACGTGTCTGCCCGGGGAGGAGAATAAAGTCTGTGCGTTTACCAGTTCACTGTCTCGCCTTTTTGTGTTTGGTGAAGAACAACGGCAGATACCAGTGACTTCACTTTGGAGGGGCGCTTAGTGACAAGTGTGTGGGTCCATTAACGGAAGCACAACAACGAAAATATGGCACAGGTGATGGATAGGTTTCGTGAACGGTTCGGTAAGGAGCCACCAAGTCGTCAGACTTTGATCACGTGGGAGACGCAAGCTTTTTGCCTGGGAAGTGTCGCCCCGCTCTGGTCGACCGTCAACCTGAAGGGAAATATGTGCTGAAGTTAGTGTGTCAGTGATGCGTTCACCCTGCAAGTCGACCAGAAAGCGTGCTGCAGAACCAGGAATTAAAAGGAGCACAATGCAACTCCACATGAAAATGGACTTAGGAGTGCAAGCATTCCGGCCAATGGCCATCAGTGAATTAACGGACGGTGACTTAAACCGCCGGCAGGAAGTATGCAGGATCTTGTTGGAGGCCTTCCTCACCATTCCCGCTCGGAAGTGCATTCTTTTCTCTATTTATAGGAGTTCGCGGGATAGGAATATCTTCATATGGGCAAAGGAAAACCCACATTTTTACCACGAAATTGAGAACAATCTTCCGCACGTAATGCTTTGGTGGGATATGACTGAAGAACACATCTTTGGTCTGTACTTCTTTGAGGGTTCCGTGACCCAGGTTACTTATCTGGAGATGTTGAATGACTGGCTTCTTCCACAGCTACAGAATTTGGGCATCGACGACACGGTTGTTGTTTACCAACACGATGGAGCTGCCGCCCACTTCGCACTTTCTGTTCGTGAACGCCTGAATGAACCGTTCCCTGGCCGGTGGATAGGACGTGAGTCCCCAAATTCACCAGCCCCTTATCCTTGCCCGCCTCGAATTGAATTTATTTTAAGGCCTTTAGGCAACTATGGGTCAGGCCGTATGGATGATGATGGGATGAATTGGTGGAATGAATAAAGTGGGAGGAAATGGGAGGACCCAGAGAAAACCCACGCACACGGTGTTTGTCCACCACAAAACCCACATGGCATGAGCAGGGATCGATCAGAGGTGAGCGCTCTACCAACTGAGCCACCGTGGTCCCTTAGCGGCCTCGAAATCCGGACCTTACGACACCAGACAATGCCATGTGAGGGACCATCAAATCATACGTCAGGAAGAAGCGGTACGTGGACAATGATGCTCTGCGGGCAAGTGTGCTTTGAAGCCTTCCAGCATGTGACACCGCATTTGCTAAAGCGGATGAGTAGGAGGACATGAAGGCGTACCAAGCTGTGCAGGGATAATGGCGGTGCATATACGGACGTTTTGGACAAATAACTGTAAATGTTAATAAAGTTACTATGAAATAATTGTACGTGTGAAGGTACTTTCTGGCCACCCTGCAGAGCGGGTCAGTATTGTCAGGTTGTGAAAAAGGAATGCTATCTATCATTACTCTAACTGTATTTTGTATTTCTTCTCAAATTAAAGTCTTTTAAATAACGAAACTCATTATTTATTGAGCAAATGTGTGTCCAAATTTAGTTTTGGTTGTTTTATACTAATAAAATAATTATGAAAAGTAGTCCCTTCTGTTCTATTTGTAGCTTATATGGACAGTTCCTACGTTTCGAGACGCCACAATTGCTATTATTACCGTTTCTGACATCCCTAATGTGTTTGTTTAGTTGTACGAACAGGTTGCTTAAGTCACAAATCTGAGCATCCACATTTTACTTGGAAAGCGCCTGAAAACTCGTCTGTGTTTGTTTAGTTCCCTTTTATCCAGCAGAAGATTTGTCAATGGTTTCCGGGGAACGGGTAGAGGTTTCAAATTATTTCTCAAGTAAATTTTAGAAAACTTCCTTTCAAGAGTTGGAAATGCAGGAAAGCTTGAAGAAACTGGCCATATGGCTGTTGAGTCACATATTATACATAATGTTGCAATGAAGCAGAAAGGACAACTTTTCAAAGTTAAACTGAAAAGTGCTTGCTTGGCATGAACATCTCTATTGTATTAAAAAAATTTATATATCCGATTTACTTTGAACACATCCTCGTGCTCATCGACTGTGGCGCACGCCAACGCCCAGTTCAATAAATACATAGAAAGTAGAAATAAAAGAAGAATAAAGAGGAAGAGATTAAAAAAGAATATCCCGCAAGAAATAAATGAAGCTGAAATATGAAATATTTTATTTCAAACTGCGCCTCGCGGCCGAGACTTAATATTTCATTAGCAGATGTGATCAAGCAACGGAAGATACGAAGAGAGAAACATAAATATGTCACTTTAAATTAAGTTTTTCTTTTTAAATCGACGTTCATTGTTAGTGCTGACTGATGAGATTATCAAAGTTACATCTTTTTTCGCTCCTTCAGTTTCAATGGTTAAACTAATCGAGTTCCGTACAAATTTATGTGGAATTCTCACATAATTAACTTTCATATGATACCACATGTGGCTTTCGAGAAAAATAGCCACAGACACCCAAAAAGGTTATTGCTTTCTCGATATCCTCCCCACCCTCTCTACCCTTGATGCTAATCGAGACCGTAAAAATTTATGTGAAACCCTCACATCATAAGCTTTCATAATACATACATACAGAGAGACAGATAATACATACATACAGAGAGACAGATAACTGGGAAGCTCATTCTCTTAATGTTAGAGATTTTACCTTAATACGTATTCTTTCATTACATCCGTTCATTTCTCTTCACCTTTCTTGTTAGAGATTTCACCTTAACACGTATTCTTTCATTACATCCGTTCATTTCTCGTTTTACAGTCTATGTATTTATTTAACTGTGCGCTGGCGTCTAATATAGAAGAAATACAAAATACAGCCAAGCTGATGGCAGCTATCCTCTTTCACAAATTGGCAACACTGGTTCCGCTCTACTTGTCATTCTAGTACACAGCAAAAAAGAGGCCGTGGATGATGATGGAAAGATATTCTCTCTTTTTTTCTTTAAACCTTTTATTAACTCTGAAACCCTATTCCTTGAAAATGGATTCAAAACGAATCAGAAAGTTTGGAGAATGTTTTTCACCAGAAGTGATGTCATCAATAACTCGCAATGTAAGCGATATATAAAGTCCCGTTCACATTAATTAATTTTACTTGATATAAAATGTTAACTAATTAATAATAAGAAAAATCAACATAATAATTAATAGTAACTTAAAGAGAGGATTGAACATCCATGTTATGGAAATTTCTTTCGCACAAATTAAGTTTAATTTCTTTTGACATCCAGAAAACTTGCTTTAATGTCAACCTATAGAAGAACACATTCGCTTATTAAATTCGGAATCAATATCTTAAAAGAATAATTTCTCAATAAGCACAAAAGTTATTTTATTCTTAATATCTTCATACTTGAAAATCTACGGCTTTTCTGGTGATAAACGTGCTTACGAGACAGGTTATGATTACAACAACATTGATGAATTTGAAAAATAAAAATAATAAAAAAAATAACTGTTGCAATCAGGCAATAAAAGCAAAAAGTGGAAAAATAATATTTTGTACGTTCTCATTGAATAAGGTACATACTTTGGATATATTGCAATCAAACTGAGGGGAAAAGACAAACATGCGCTAGACAAATATACTGAGGTAGGGAATGAAATCAAAAGGGGACGCAATTCTACACTTTTTCTTGTCCAGTTACTTCAGCATTTCCATTCGTCTGTCTGCTTCTCATTAAATAAATATGGGTATTAAGTTTCAAGACCTTTACAAAAGCGTGCGTCTCTCTGCTATTAATTGTATAACAATTTTGTAATTACAGTCACGTTTCCAGAAAATTACTTCAGTACCTCTGAGGTCAATCATTCTGTACTCATATGAAGATCTGATGATTTCGGTGTGATTGACAAAAAAGTAATATAAATAGTTCGCTTATAGAGAATGGTCAATATTGAACAGGTTTATATCCAAATGCTTTCTAAAGAAATGGATAAAGTTCATTTTGATATGAACCTGATTCACATTAGTGAAACAGCCTATCTGTTTCAACACTACACTATTTTATTGACTAGTTCTGTCTTACTCTTTATATGAATGAAATCTGATTACTGCTTCACTTACATTAAAACAATATATATTAGTTAAACAATGTCATGATATTTATAGATCGACAAAGATGCACTTCGTACATTCTCTGAAAATCGAATTTGTTTCGTCGTTAGTACTCATTAGATGAAATATTCCTTTTTAGCTGGGATTCGAACATATTTCTGAATCTGCACTTAACACCACCTTCGTGAATTCTAATACAGTATATGTTAAAAGGTTGGCCGAATATTGAGAAACTCTTAACATTCACAGTGATTAAGGTGAATGGTAGTCCTCAAGGTGAATGGTAGTCCTCTCTATAAGACATATCCGAATATCTACAAGAGGTCGCCTCAGCAGTAGGAGCCTGTACTTCATATTACTTCCCCATTCTGTAAATCCGAGGCTTCACAACTGCTCACACACTTGATTGAGATTCAAGTTTCTTTGTTAAATTAACTTGAAATAAAATGAAATATTTAATACGATTGAGAGGATCTGCTTCAGTGAACTGTAAAAGTAGGTTTTCAAATATGTTTCTCGGATAATCTGTCTCATCGGCCCTCGACATATAATGAAGAACTGAACACATGCCAATTATATATTATTTCTTAGTGAATAGGTATTAGCAAATCACATTTATTTTCAATTTCCATTGAGGAAATCTTAAACAGAACAGGGAATCCTGCAGAAGAATCAATTATTAAGCTTGCGCCTTAACCTAGTAAAACTAGAAAAAACCTGGAAAACCAGAGTGGCCGGCAGCAAGACTCGAACCTACTTGCTTACCTAGTACCGATCTGAAATTCGTGACGTTAACCACTGGATCACGGAGGTTGAGTCCTTTAATTTCTTACATTGACCTATCACTTTAATTTTAAAATAGAATAACTGATAACTGTATATTAATTAAAAACTGGTTAATATTGGACAATCCGACTAGCCTTCTTCTGATAAGATTTAAAAATCAATGAAAAAATTACTTGTTACGAAAAATGATTTGGACTGGCATCTCATGAAGTTGGAACGAGATTATCGCATTTGTTTACACCAAATTACTTTTACTAGGTGTAAGAAATACCACTTAAGGGGTTAAAGTCAAGTAGAATATTAACAATGTACTTTTCCAATATTACACTCTGTAGCTGTATCTACACAAAACTAATGAAAATCAGTCTTCTCTTACACTTGGGCTTAAAATCTGAGAATATTTGAAATCTTCAGGAGTTAATTTACATACACAGTTACACCTAAATAAATAATTGATGCTCTTTTCTTCATGTTCTTCATTTTTGTTCTAACGAATGTACCATATAATTTTAAAGTTTTCATTATACTCTTCGAAAGGCACTAAACTCAAGCACTTACAAAGAGTCAATATACCATTACCCTAAAAACATTCAGTTAATGTCTGACAGCCCAGAGTAAGCAATGTCTCTTTAACAACTATTCATTTGGTTGACCCTACAAATACGTTTGAAATTATTTTCATACACGGAGCACTGATTAAAGATAAAAAAAAAAAGCTCTACAAAATTGATCAATTAAAAGCTTGTTTCAATATTTTTATTTATGAACGATGAAAATATATACTTGAGAATCGTGACTGGTTAAAACTTTACAGGAAGCAGATACTGTTTTGTTATTGAAGTGTCCTGGTTCAGGTTCACGTCGCTAAGCAGTTCTTTCTCTATTTTCTGATGCCATATTCTCAGTATCATCCTCAGTAGAGAGAAACGAATCAAGAAAACGCCAATGGTTTCTCTCCACAATATCATCGCCATGGGAATATTACATAGAACAAGTACTTACCACACATGTTATAACCCAAAGAGACATATTTATGCTCAACGTTTCAATGGTTTTGAATAATCGTCGTCAGTTTATATTAGAAACAAGGTAAGTAAGCTTACATAAGAAAAATGAATATTTCACTACCAAACCTTGCTCCTAATCTATGCACCTGATGATAAGGTACAGAATAATAGAGAAGTTTAGCACAAATATGGGCTTCTTGAGTACAGCATGTGTAGTAAGTACGTGTTTTAAACATCAATACGTTTGACTACTTATCACTAATATTTTTCTTTGAACTTTCGTCTGTCATTTTTTTTTTTTTAAATAAAGGTAACAGGAGAAAGCGAAGATTGCAAAACTGTATACTACTAAACAAAATACAAAGAAAAGTCAAGAATAAAATCGTCTCAACACTTTACCTGGTATCGGTACTGGACTGGAACTCCTACTGTTTAAATGTGATGATCCAGGAGCGGCTTTGGGACTGGAATCCCTGGAAGTACGACGTGGAGTTCCTGGTGGAGTGACGCCGTTTCCATTCGCCCGGCTTTCCCCAATTGCTTTCACTAGTTCTTTAACAGATACACCCACCAACTCAGGAGGAAGGTCTCTACTGGAAAAGCATAAAATCACTTATCTAGTTTGTTTTCTCTGGAATGCTTACCAAGTTTTCTGATTATGGCAATATATCACGACAAGAACTCTTCAACCTCTTTTGACATCTGAAAACAAATTCACATACGAAGCAAATTAACGTGATAAGTAACAATGGTCAAACGACAGAGTCACTATTTCAGTCGGTAATGATGCCCATTGATTATTTGATAGAATCTTCCAATTCAAAATTTTTCATCGATTCAATGACAGTAAGGAGAACGAATGGTTGATGTTCGACAGCAATGATTGGAATAAGATGAAAAAGAGATAAATATTAATTAAAGCAGAATACTACTGAAGTTCTACTAATCTTATTTTCCAGATAAAGGACCACACCTCCGCAATTGAAAAACCTTGTTATTACACGCATAACACGTTGATAGAGTCTTATTGTTAATTATCACTTTATCAGCACCTGAACTGGATATCACTGATCTCGTTCCTGACATGTTTAATTGACTGTTTATTCCCACTTTCCGTAGAGAACGCAATCCCTTAAAGTTAGTGTAAACCTCTAACGTTAGATGGCAGCACTACCTTCATATGTCTCGAAAGTATTTTTATCATTGTACAAAAGTGCAACGCTGCTCCTACAAATTTATGCCTACAGAGTTCAAACCTTCCAAGAAGAAAGTTCATAATCATTTTCTTTTTTCCGTTTCCTTTTCTTAAAAATTGACATTTAAAATCGTCTGATTGTTGTTGTGAATATCCAAATCTATAACCAGAAACGTACGCAGATGGGGTTCGGACCCCCCCCCCCCCCCCCAATTCATTTTTTGGTGAAATTAGTATCATTTTAGGCAAAAATCATATGCATTTTACGTCGATTTCACACCCACCCCCTCGAAGGCGCCCCCCACGAAACCAACTTCTGGGTACGTGCCTGCCTATAATAATGAATCTCTTTCAATAATAATAATAAAAAAAATACCTTAGACATATACGGAAATAGTGTTGTCATCTAATGTCAGACATTGTTGATTTACACTAGCTTTAATTAATACCACTCTTTTCTATCTGCATCACTTACGACGATTGAAAAAAACAATCTTGTATTATATTATATTTGTGAAAAGAATAATAAATATACTGTATTGGCAACAGAATTGAAGATATAATTTATTAAAGCTAAAATTTTAATTATCTGCTGCATATTGCATAATAAATTAATGATGTACCCTAGTCTAGTGGCAGCCAAAATTTTTTTTTAAAAAAATGTAATATTGTTTTGTAAGGAATTCCGTTATATTTGCATGTCCAGGAAAACATTAAATAAAATAGATCATATAAAAGTTGCTGAACAAAAATTCTGATAAATATTGACATTATAAGCAGGACGCTACTTCAAAAATACATATTTAAAAATAATAATTCTGATAGTTTATAGTATAATTAATATAAAAAACTCCAAAAATATGAAGAAAATAATAATATATGAGAATGAATTAACTTCAACGTAAGGTTGCTACTATACATTAGCCATGCATACATTTATTTCAATTATAGCACTGTGTATTTTGTATTTTTGTACCAGTATACACATAAGAAAGTACATGTATACTGACACATTGTACTTTACTTTGAGCTTTATTTCTTTTTCAGTATGTATCTTTTCAACACAGACTGTGATTGGTAATTTTTTAAAAAAAGTTAAACATTATGTATCAAAATACACATGCATTAAAACAAAAATGTTGTCACACAGGTATATGCGAGTATTATATTTCACTGATGCATACCCCTGTGTACGTATATTTCCCGTGCAATACAATACGTTTTATTCATGTTAAAAATTAATGAAATGTGTAATAGTTAGCTTCGAAAATTGTTTCGCATCCTATTCATGCACATGCAACACAGTTCTACACAAAAATAGTAATAAACTGATACAGAGGCACTACTAGGGAAATCTTAACAACAAAACCTAGGAAAAGGAACACCATAAAATGAGAAGTGTCTATTAGTGTACGACAGGGGTGTTCAACCCGAAGCTCCACGATTCACAATAATATTTCACTGTAGCACTAATGTAGCTGACATAAATTGATGTACCAAAAATAATAAAAAAAATTACTGGGCTTGACCAGGAAAATATTCGGAATGGGCAACTGAATTTCCCAACGAACCTCATCTCACCTGATAGAGCATGGGACTTAATGCCCATATGCACATTTTAAGTGGTTGAGAACAAGAACAGACAAGAGAGGTCGAAGAAGCTCGGACTCATGAATGCAGCTATGGCAGTATTTACGCATACAGGGTGTCCCTGAAATAATGGTGCAAACTTCAGAAGGTGATGATTTACATCAAATCAAGAATCGGGCGGCCCAAGTTCAAATCCCGGCCAGACCACTAGAGACTCTTCTCGCTGTGTTCCCATGCCTGGCGTTCTGAGGAACGCTCAGCCTCCTATCAAATCAAGTGCTAGAGTGTCCTTGGTACTCCCGGGCCCCTTGGGAAGGTAAAGGCGGTCGAACGCGGGTCTGACCACCCCACCTCACTTCGTAACATAGGTCGAGAATATGTGGAGGGCTAACTCATAACACGGACAGTACAGCCTAAAGCCTATCCATAACCTGTCACAGGAGTGTGTGTATGGTAACATACAGCGTTGCAAACTCAACTTCTTCTTTAAAAATAGTACTATATCCGGTCTTTACATATTTAGAATGATGATAAGTCAAACGCATGCTATCCTTTACGTCAAGCAGTTTTGTAAACTTTGAAAGACATACAGGGTGTTTTAAAAGCCCTGCAGGATTCTAAAACCCTATAATTTTGTAAGTAACTGGTTTATTACAATAATTATATTGTTGTTGTTACATAAAGAAAACTTTAAAATTTTGTTCTGGCTACACTGCTGAATGACGAGTGTGCTGGTGATCACGCGATAACGTGATTCCAAGATAACGTCGATGCAGGAAAAAGCTCTGTGTGTGTTATGAGCTTGCAGAGTTAAAATTTTGTGTACCGCTGTGCAGAAGGTATGATACGTAAAGTTTACGGCTACAGGAAGCGTAGCAGATTTGCCACGTAGTGAAAGGCCACGAACGATGGCGATGTGGTGGATGCAGTGCAGGAAAGCGTACAACGGAATCCAATGAACTCTCTTAAACGAAGATCATTGGGAGTGGAGCCGTCTACGTCACACAGTATCGTACACAATAAAGTGAATGCTAGACCCTACTACGCCTTTGAAGTTCGTGAGTTTCCTCATGGTCAATTTGAGAAGAGAACTGGCCGCAGAGGCCCCACCAGTAAATCCGCCAGACCCCCTTCCCCTCTGTGGGAGTGTCACGCACACATTTTTGCGGTCAAAAATCGCTAGAAGCCATGCAAAACTCCACTTACTCCCTCCCAATTTTGACTTTATACCTCCTCAAACCGAAAATTCTGGCGGAATCCCTGGTTTTCATACCTTGGCCCACACGGTCACCAGAACTTACGCCTTGGTATTACCGGCCATGGGGCAGGGGTGTAAATTCTTCCCGCGGTGTGAGTGGGGGCAGAGTTAAGATTTTATAACTAGTAAGGGCGCACCAACTGAAAGTTGCGGGGTGCGCAGAGCCACTTAGTTACGGTACTGCTATGGATACATGTCAAGACTCAGGTGTATGCACATACATTGTCAGATCTGGACAACCTGAAGCTCAACATACTTGATGTGATACAGTTCAACATACGTGCAAGAACATTCCGTATAAGCACCGTCAGAACGGAATTCTCTGATTTAAACGAAGATTGCAAGAGTGTTCGGATGTGAATGATGCGAAGTTGGAGGTGTGGCGGTGAACCAAACATTATTGTCTCTAGGTGAGAAAACACAAAGTAATAAACCAATTAGTTACAAGGGGTTTTAGAATCCGACTTTAAAACACCCTGTAGGTACAGACAAATTGTTTAAGAATAAATTTATGTTGAGTTGGCAACACTACATGACGAATGACATTACAGTGACAGGCTATGGATAGTCTATGCTGTATATATCATGAGCGGAAACTTTTACGTTTATTGCTTGAATTGATACTGGGGTATATGTGTAAATGTTGTATACACGAAGACCCAAATTTCTACCGTTCTCGTACCTGCCCTGCTTGTCCTTAACCGTTAAAAAATTGTACATGAACACCTGTATTAGATGAGATGAGCCTCGTCGGGAACTCGATTTCAAACAGTTCTCTGGTGAGAATACATGTTTGTTACCTGTGTAGTACATCCGTTGATGCATGCACAGCGCATGCGGCATGTTAAGTGCTTATTTATTAAAAGAAAATATGTAATCTTATAAGCTTAACTGTATATTATCTGTTTTTGAAAAAAGTAAAGCCACTTTTACATTGTCTCGATAAAGCAAAACAACATGCGCTTAACATTGTATGTATTCCAAGAAGGAAAGGTACTTTAAAGGCAGAAGATATGCACTGCAAAAGCCATGAACAAACATACGCTCCGCATAGCCTGATTTGTTCAAAATACGTAAAGACGTTTCTTAGGCAAATGCTTTTAGCCATGAAAAGCAACAAATAACGTATTTTACACAGAATGATACGGGAAACGTACAAGCGCATCCCAGAGAAAACCTTTCGAATGCGAAGCCACACACTTTGCTGCCACTAAGAAGTACACATATTCCTTCACTGAGAAGTGTATAAAATATTTTCAACTTTGCTTTTAATGGAATTGTATTAATTTTGCAATAAATCAACTTTTATTACTGCAGCATTTGAAACACAGTCGTCCTCCCTTCTTTGAAAGACCTTAAACGTTCACGAAACACATTTACCGCAAAAAATTGAAAGTCGTTAATTGTAAGGCCTGTGACGTGTTTTCAAATTGGTTACGACTTCAATAGGGTTGAACACTCCTGCTGTAAGAGAAAGTTAAAGAGCTTATGATGTGTGTGTGTGTGTGTGTAAAACTTGCAGTAATCCTACGATGAACACAAAATGGACCGATATACTTGAAGCGAGGCGATGGATGTATCTCATTGGGAGGACAAGGGGACACGTTAGTTCTAACTCACTGAGAGAGTCAAACAGTAAACGAATGGGTAAATCGTCTTTCTAATAAATATTTCAATATTAAGCGTTTTTCCTTATTGAGGGATCGCTGCTGCTCAATAAGTATGCGTCGAAAAACGCTGACCCTAATTCAACGGTAATCCGGTAAGTCTTCTAAAGTCTCCTACCAACATCTGCTAACCATCAAGTAATATTACTTTACATGGACGGGTCATAATATAATCATAGCACTTACTCTGCAAACTATTGATGCTGGAAAATAAATTGTATGTTACATTTTAATTGACTCAATTCCCTTATTTTACCTTTTATTTATCCCTAAACCTTATTGTTTCTTGAATTTGAATTTAATTTTTATTTATATTTAAGGCCTTTTGGCATTTTTAGCTCAGATCGCTTGTTGTTCCTTGAGAATGGATTAGAAGCGAATCCGAAAGCTCACGGAATTTAATTTCACTAAGAGATAAGTTATTAATAGTTCGCAAGCGAACCGCTATGATCTGAAATCTAAATGGAAAACTCATGTAAATTATATGAAAACATAATTTTTTTGTTGTATTTTCACATGCAGGATCAAACATCCACCGTGAGAGTTGCCAAGATTACTCCTAATTTACGCGTGATACAGTGATATTTAGCACGCTAAATGCTGAGAACGGGTGTCGTATCAATGACCAAAATCTTTGTGAGTACTAAAAAAACCTCCCCACGCAACTGTACATGTGCACCTTTACTATATCAAGTTAGATCGTCAGTTCTTATACTGAGATGATAACGCGAAGCCAAGTGAGTTCAATACAATTCATCACCTTAATCTTCATCTTCACTGAGATTAATGAGATGGCAGTACTACATCAACAGGCAGTCTGAACTTTACTATGATTAAAGTATATTTTTATTTGCTTTTGTGATTTTATTTGTTATGGTACATTTCTGTTCTAAAAGATCTTGTTGTCCGAACTCAACATTTTGAAAAACATTTATTGTTGAAATATACTTTGTACAACTAGTATTGTGGTGAGTCGCCGTGGCTCAGGCAGTGGCGTGTCTGACTACGAATCGGGCGGCCCAGGTTCAAATTCCGGCCAGGACGCTGGAGACTTTCCTCGCTGTGTTCCCATGCCTGGCACTCTGAGGTGCATTCAGTCTCATATCAAATTGAGTACCAGAGTGTTCTTGGTACTCCTGGGCACTTTGGGTAAAGGCACTCCTGTCGAGCGTGGGACTGACTAGCCAACCTTAATTCGTACCGTAGGTCGAAAATATGTGGAGCGCTACCTCCATATCCCTCATGCACCGTCACGGCGCATGCGTATCGCACAGGGAAGAGCACCTATACCTTTTACAACTAGTATTGTGAGTTTTATGATGTTCGCATAATTTCGGGAATATTTTTAGATACTCCCTGAACAGAACGAGAGTTGCTTGTTCGACTCAGATAGTCGGATGGTTCCTCACTCATCCTAGTAAGAAAACTTGATAGTCCTGTAAGATGAAGACAATAGAAGAAATGTATTAAAGGTACGAAACACTCCTTGTTATATATAATTAGCGAATCGTCATCTGAAAGACTTCTCCTCGGAAGTTGAGCAATCTACCAAGGGATCTTGCATAAGTCACTGGAGCAAGCTCTCGAACTTCTGGATTAAGTTACAGGGGGCGAGTCTTTCACTACTGCTACGCGAAGCCAGTATCGTTTCAAACATAATTGGCGTACAATCAAGAACAGTTGAAGAAGAACAAGTGAATAGTAACAAAGAACAGAACAACGCATAGTCAGAGTAGACTACCAGAACCGTTCAAGCTCTCCGACGCATCGGAAGTAGCAGGAAAGAAACAGAGAAGCATAGCATTCCTACTCAAGGCTATCAACAGAAACAATTAACAAATCAAGGAAGAATTGAGTAAGTAATTAGAAGAAGAATTAAGTACATATATTGAATAACTTCTAAGGATACAAAACTACGAGTAGAAATGAAACAGCACAAGTGGAAAGAAAATATTTTGAATGAGGTGTGAACTATTGACTAACGATATAGACAAGTAATCAACGATATAGGGTCTGAAATGAAAGAAGACAATCAGAAATTGAACAACAACAACAATGAGGTTACATACATGAAATGAGAGAGAAATTTACTTTAAATAAAAAGAAAAAAAAAAGGAAGAGACAAAACAGAAGATTAAACTAGTATTGTCAAAACTGGTATGGGTCACGGACAAACCCAGATTAACACAGAAACGCAAATATATCGTTCTAAAATATATAGTATTAAAGAATTCAAGCATATCAACTCAGATGTTATATTCATAGTTAATTGGAAGGAAAAATCTTGAAACATCAATGATACATGATATATGTAACACTAATACAATGCCCACCAGCATAAAAGATAATTAATACAAACCTAATCGAACAGAATCGAAGCTTCAAAATGAATGAGGAATATAAAGAAAAACGAGGTACAATTCGAAATCGCACAGAACAAATTTCGCCACTGAAACAAGATTTTTATGGTGGAATGGATCAGAAAACTACTCAACAATATATTTATAGTATTAATGATAAAAGATTACTCACATTAAAAGCAAAACTCAGGATTTTTATCTTATTTCTCTCTTTAATATGGTATAAAAATCAAAACAAAATATAGCGTTGTAACTTACCAAGTATTTATTGCTAAAGAACTCAATGATTTGAAAGGTAAATCTACCAGTAAGTTATGAGAAGAAACCAATCATGTTTTAAAAGTGATGAAAATGGAACGAGATATGTTTATTCATAATTTTGATCCTCGAGTCACTCAGGATATATCATGGGAAGAATGCATCCAAGATTCTACCTTCTTGAGATTTTGGAAAGACGAAGTATATATTATGCCGTACTGCAAGGCAAATATAAATGATAAATATAATAAAGCTATTCTAATATAACGTATCAAAACTAATGTGTGTGGAATGAGTGAAATTCTGTCCATTCCTTAACTTTTTTTCCGTCGAAGGCACAGAATAAAGTATGTAGTCCGGTTATTCTCAGGGATTCTTGATGCAAGTTCTTTGCTCAGTAGAAATGAAGGACTTCTCAAATGCAGACAGATCCTGAAGATGCCCAATGACCTACGCCAGAGGGCAGCTGCTAGAGCTCAGGAGGGGAAGCCTTTCAGGAAACGATTCTGATCATACCAACAAGGTATATCAAGGAGAATTCCATATCTTTGTTATATTATTTTACTGGCTTCTGCTTACAAGAGTATTAGTTCCTGTAAGCTCCTCGGAATAACTGTTATAGCTTATCAGGGTGACAAGCAACCATCTGCGTATCCGAGTCGAGTAGTAAACTCCCGTTTCAATTCAGGAACTATGTAAAAATATTTTTTAAAAAAAATAATTTCATCATCATAAAAATGAAACAACTGATTCACAAAACTACTTGTAAAAAGTACGTTTCAACAATAAATGTTTTACAAACTACTGACTTTGGAGACCAAGATCATTTAGAACATAAATAATATAAATATACACACAATAAATAATAAAGCTCAGTTACATGTTAATAAAGTACTGTAATCTACCGAGCAACAAGATATTACTTTTTTTAACAGTTTAAATTGCTCGATCACTTTTAAATGTTAGTAAATTTCAAAACTTGAGTAATAAATTCAAACCCTGTTACAAGCGGAGGGGAGGGGGGGGGGATATGTTTCTTCAACAAAAATCGTAATAGTTTTAAGTTTCAGTAAACTAAATTAGAACGTTAAATAAAATATGCAGTGGCAAAATGTCATGGTTCCATACACAAACAGTCTTTTGTATGTTTTAATTTTCTAACGAAATAATATGAACAATATTATGGTTTAAACCAAATTCCTCTTCCTATCTTCCGAGGCCTGTGGCGAAGTCCTATAAATAATCCAGCCTTCCGTGGAGGCAACATAGAGTTGTGAGGAAAAGCCAGTTTAGTGACGAGTGGCATGACAAAGTGTTTTATTCACCCATACCCGGTCTCATATACAAACCCAAGCGTGGTGTGGATCTCACCCTGTACTTAGAAGTTACAGATTCGATTAGGACAAACCATTGAGATCACAAGAAAGTCCTCTTCCTGTATGTCCAGACGATGCTGATTGCATGGATCAGCAAAATTTAGAAAACTAAAAATTGGCTCGTGCAGGGAGGTCCAGGTAGAATGTTTATTTTTATTTATTTTTAGTATAGAAGGAGCCTTCATTAATGTGATGTATAAACGAAATACGTCTTTACATAAAGCCATGTCTGACACATAGAGGTCACAATTTTAATATTATAATTTATAACTCGATCTATAAATCAAGGTTCAATATTGTCCTCTATTTATTTTCTTCAATCCAAGCCTTTCAAAATGAATTCAGTTCATTGTCGCCTGACGATGTAATAGAGGTGTGTCTGTAGCTTTTCTCAGATTTTTTTGCATGTATAGTTTAATAAAATGTGTGAGTGAGGTATGTGAAGAAATGTGTTATCTTATTTACGTATTCAAAAATTAAAACCAACTGTGTAAATCTTGGTACTTACTATACGTGCTATGGGCTGAGGAGACGTAATTTATTCTAAATTTTTCGGTAGTTCTTAAGCATCATCACCAGCACAGATTAAGTACAATACAAATGGGACAAATTACATTGGCAAAATGAAGTTGTAATGGGTCCTTCTTCGCTATGGGATGAAGGAAACATCTTCGGCTAAATCTCAGGGTTGGATTACCTTCTAACTTACACGTGAATTCATATGAGAAGGAAGAAAACGTCGGCCACCTTTATATACACTCATCTGTACTCCCAGTTCCCTCCAGCGTAGTTAAGATAAGATAACATGAATTTTATGGGCGGTAACAGCCTCCAGCGTAGACGTCGGGCTTGCTACAATGTCCAGCAGGCGACAAAATCACATGTTCTTTTATAAATGAAAGGCAATTACTCATAGTTGAACGTTTAGAAATCTTTCGATTCGCTTTTAAAGAATACTAGTATATATACCGGTATATACTGTATATTCTTGTAAGGGAAGAGAAGTTCGTCGACTTCCTGAATTACTAGTAATATCCTTTATTACGGTGTATTCATATTGGAACTGGTCAAAATTACTGGTTATACTAAGGTAGTTTTGACATAGACTTAAACGTTAATAGCTAAATCAATGTAAAACAACAACAACACACACACACAAAAGACACTGACTTCCGGTTTTCACACTATTCCTCGCATTACTGTTAAATTTTATTTTCATTCATTTTAACAACAATATCATCTGGGAACAGATTACCTTAGCATGAATGACAATGCACACCGTTTATTAAAATAATGTATCAATCGCTAATGTGGTCGAGTAACGTCACTAACAAATACTAGAATGTTTCCTAGATCTTCCTGTACGGTTGCTTGGAAGCATTCTCATTGCTAAGCAACACTTTATTCTTCCCTATAGCACATGCGTTAATCATTCATCGTGCACTTAATAAACATTTGAAATCATTAATACTAACATGGTCATCATAATCACAATATTTTTTTTTTTTGTAATTATCATCTTCATCATCATCACCAAACATACCAACATTTATTAACAAATATTCTACTGGCACAGATTATATACAGTAGTAGAAAATGGATTGAAATGTAACGTGGAAATGAGTTAAACAAATTAATCTTTAGATATAACGAACGGTATTTTAGTTCAATAGTTTGTAAACAGTTTTAGTTCAATAATTTGTGAACGGTTGGATGTGTGTTCACACCATATCATCGTTAGTACGTGATATCGCAAAGGGATCAGAATCAACATATCTTACAAACAGAGGTCCTTCGTCGGCGGGGTAACGCACTGAAAAAATCTGTATATATCCAACGTAGAGCATTGCTGCCACTGCCAGGAAGAAGTTTACTGCGTCCTGTATTATTATTAACTGTTTTGAAATCAATAGAATTATTAAGAAAATATGGTCATTATTTATAATACTCTTGTCTCGATTTATTTCCGATTTTATGATAAGTTTATGATAGTGTCTTTGATCTATGTAAAATGCGTGAATTGATACATTTATGGCTGATGTTCGCGAGGTACTAGAAAGGTCAGGAAACTGGATTTGAGGTTTGTAAATGATACGTACGTTCCTTTATACGTACTTTTCAATTCCTGTTTGTTATGTCTGAATACGTTTTTACATTATATTTCGTACACGCCACATGAATCATTAATGTTTGTATAGTAACTTCTAAACATGATAAAATGTTCCTGATCCTTCTTTTTCTTGGGGAGAAGGCGAGGATTAAGGCAAGTAATTTGAGCACAGGATACATCTCCTCAAGACATAGCATGTGTGGTAAGTACCTGTGTTGCTGTAACAGTCCCGTGAACAATGAATTTGTGCACTAAACACATCTGTTTTTGAGCAATGTTTCTGGTTCGGTTTTTATGTACATGTTAATTTCGGATGTAACTAAACTCTGGCCTTGCGTTTATGATTTGAAATTAATCACACATCCTAACAAGCACAGCTTTCTGACAAGTCTGATAACCACAAAAAGAAATTAAAGCGTAACGATTTCGGAAGTATACCACCATCTCCTTCAGACTGTATTACACAACTAAACAAAATTAAAGATACAAGCAAACAAGCATTTTACTTTCAACCAATCAGGAATCAGTAATATTTTTTTTAATTTATTGTTCGTATTCTTTAATTTTGTTGAAAGGTTATGAACTTTATAAACATATTTATTGAATTTTGAACACACCAGTTACTTTGTACTTTTTTTTTCTTACTGTTCTTTGTTTTAAGTCGGTATAGTGCAGAACATGATCTTGTGAGAAACTATACATACGGAGGAATTTCCAGCTATTATCAGATAAAAGTTGTTTTTGATCTCTTGGCTCATCAAGTTTGATAGGCTGCGCTCGCCCAAAGAGAGGGCAGCGGTATGGGAAGAAAAGTGAACTTTTTAATTAGTACTGACCTCTGATTGGTTGAAATTAAAAGGCAATCTCATTGCTTGTTTGACTGTATCTTTATCTATGTTTAGTTGTGTAGGACAGTCTGAAGAAGGTGGTGGTATACTTCCGAAACTGTTATGATTTAATTGTTTTTTGTAGTTATTAAAATATAATCAGCCGTATCAGAAATCTGTGTCTTTTATTCGTATGATTATAATTATTATTTCAGTGAACTAGTGCATTCATTGTCAGTGTACGTTATTAATTTCATGTGATTTTTTTAAAAATCGTGATGTGTATAAAAAGTGCGACAATATCTGATTATTAGTGATCAGTCTTGGTTTTACAGTTAATGAGTATCTTAACAATCTGACATATCCACAATTGAACACATACAACATAAGCGACTTTTCTGCTGACTTAATTTGCTGCAACACAAGAACACAACAAAGTGAAACATTTAGCTTTTTAATCACTACAGAAGGAAATACAGGGAAGTTAACTCGACCGGGCACCAACTAATTACACAGCACAACTACACTAGAACAGAAATAAGGTCACACTTAACCGATGGATTCCTACGCTTCACGACACCTGTCTGTTGGAAGAAGAAGAGAAAGGTTAAATTGATCAATGACACTAATAAGAGCATCAACACCAACGGCTGCATGGGATGTGATTTAAGCTATTGCAGTACAATGAAGCGAGAATGATAGCAGTAGCCAGCTGACCCCCTTCACCAGTGTTAGTCCAATTAGTAGAAAAGTGCATGAAAGCACAGTGTGAAGGTGCGCTCAGATCTGTGGAAAGCAAAAGTTAATTGATAGCACTACGAATGTTCTAGCATTTATGCAGTCATTGGAAGACACCGTCACTTTGAAAGAAAGTGGTTATAATATTGAAATGCAAAGTGTCCATTAAGTCCCAGTGCTTTTGAGTGTAGTACTGTGATTTCTGAATAATAAATCAGTGAAATTTCTTTACTACATTTTTGACATTGGAATATATCAAGAAGTCCTGTGATAAAGCACGGTTTCTAATTATTATAGAACTATCAAAAATCAGAAAATTTCTTTTAGGACATTTGACACACAAACTAAGTCTCGTAACACAGAATGTTAAACTAAGTTTAACGAAAAAATACACATTAGACGCAAGAAATATTAAGAATAAATATTCGATGTAAATATACAGAAAGTCGGTGTGGCGCACGTCACTGCTTACGAAGCGCGACTCGGAAAGTCGGGCGGGACGGGCGTATAGTACTGTTACTGCCCATATAATTATTGTTATCCTATCTCATCGGAAAGTAGGGTGAGTCTGAGCTCAACTACCTTGATTAAGATTTTCCACGCTTTTCCTGAGTCTCGCAAGAAAAATAATGGAATGCCAATCCCGTTCTCCATCCCACTGCCAAAATTACTTGCGAGGAACGCCACCTCTGATACTTAGATCGAACTAGCTTCCAGAGTCAGCAGAGTGCACAAATGCAAATTAAATAGGAGATGGAAAAAGGTAATATATCTATAGAAATAAAAATAATAAATAAATCACAGCCATATTCGATCCACTATTGGATAAGGCCTCTCCCCTGAGGGAGGAGATTGGTCTACTGCTCTCACGTTGACCAGACGGGTTGGGAGAGTATCCATAGAAATAAAAGTACATCAATTACGAAAACAGAAATGCACATTTTACTGCCGTAACAGCTTAGCAAAAAGCTAAAAACAAGGAGGGGGGGGGGGGGTATTCGTATTTATGAAAATTGGTCACTGGAGTTTCTCTAAGTCTAAAATAGAATTGAATTGAATTTATTTATGGCCTTTAGATATCTCAACTCAAGGCCGGGATAGAGCGAGGGAAAGGTTGTTGGAAGGTAGTCGGCCAGGACCTAGTTAGTAGGTTCCATCTCAGCATTTTCCTGGTATGACTGAAGGAAAACCCTGGGAAAATTCTGTGTGTGGTGTTTCGTTGAAACAGTCGTTTCGTTTTTATGGTCAATGCGTTTATCAGTTCAAGAACGGATGCTTATTTTCAAACATAATTTCACGAACAAGACAAGACAAGACCTCTTACATTCAATGTACAAAAGAACTTAACTAAGAACACAAAAAGTTAGCACCAAATAACGAAGTTACTGAAAAACTGATCAAGAAATTTCGTACGAGTTCTGTTTGTGACAAAAAGCGGACCAGAAAAAAAGCCAGTTTTAACAGAAGATGAAGAGATTTCATTCAAGACAAAAACTTTGATTTTCCATATATTAGGGAATAAACATCCTTCTGGGAATTAGAATTACTTTATTTTCTCTTTTGCTACTCTATGGAGCAAATGAACAGGTGAAGTGTTATTTTCCATGGAGTTTTTATAGTGAGTGGTGGAATGTCTTTATATTGGATGAAATTAACAAGAATGCTAATCCAATATATATTGTTAGAACGAATAGCATAGGCAGCTTAGGTTCTGATATTGAAGTCTGATGTTTAAACGGAAGATTCTTTAAGAACTATTCATAAATATACGAAGTTTGTAGCCTCTTCATTCCGTTGCTAAGCAAATCAATATTCTTCAACCCTAACTGCTGTGACAGATACATGGTAGTATTTTCTTGCAAATTAGTATAACTGTTCTAAAAACAGTGATACGAACCTGGAAAGTGATAGTTCGTACGGTAATAACTACAAAGACCATGAACTTAGATTCGGTATCAGCATGTGCACATTTACGACCTACCGTATCTAACCAAACTAACTCTTTCTAATACATGGTCACCTACCACATGATGATGATGATGATGATTATGTATTTGATTACGAAAGATATTTATTCAAGTTCACTCTGTAACTGGTCAGGTTATGGGTTGTAACACCTTACAAAATATCTCCAAGTCCACAAGAGAATTTTTCATATGATTCCGCTCATACAGCTGTTAAAGTATCATACTCAGAGCGTATAAATGAACCAAAATGAGTGCCCTCCACTCGTAACCCCTTTCTCAACATGTTTTGATTAGTATTTTATTTCCTTCCGACTATTAAAGAAAAACAGTCACAACCAACTTATTAAATTCACCAACTTCTAGTTACAAATAATGGTTCAGCTCTGCGATATTCTGCAACACTCAGACTCATAAAAAATGTCCATCAGATCATTTATATGACGACTGCAACTACGACTAAGCAGCAAAATGTTAAGCAACCGAACTGCCAAGAAAAAAATTATTAATGTAGTACATAAAACGAAAGTCGATAAGGTAAAAATATTGCTCACAAACAATCACACAACCAGCAGCAACAAATAAAGCGAGATGGACACAAAGTGTGACATGTACGGGAAACGAAGAATAACAACATAAAAGTATAAACACTCCAATGTCAGATAGATCTAACGGTTTGTTTATATAACAAAGTTATACTGACTAAAATATATAACACGGATATTGTATTTAATGTGAAAGATTCATAGACATACACTCAAATTCATAGAAAATGTTCGAAGAGAAAGTTTGAGAAATCGCACAACGTGAAGGAAAAAATACGCAAATTTAGGTTAAATGATTCATATGTTTTGTTTGTGTCGTATAAAGTGATTCAGTGTTGCTACATTGAGCAACATTTCGAACTTAGAAACATTCCGATCGGCATTTTGTATGAATCTGACTGTACATTGTGAAATGTGTAATGGATCATGGATGACACTGCATATACAGTCTTCTGAAGTCACCACGAAAACAACTAAAAATGTACGATACTGAAGTAAAGCTATTCCTCTGTGTGATACGCACGCGCCGGAGATGTGGGAGTAGCGCTCCACATATTCTCGATCTACGGTACGAAGTGAGGTGAGGTGGTCAGTCCCACGCTCGATCGCCTTTACCTTCCCAAGGTACCCATGAATACTCTTCATTATACGCGAAAATTATAGCAATGAATACAGTGTGGCCCTAAAAATACTGTGACGAACTTTGAAAGGCGGTTACTCAAACCAAAACAAGAAAATGGTTCTGTCGAAAAATGGGTAGGTTCGTAGCTAAAGGCACCCGGATGTAGCACCGCATTTTCAAACACAAATAACGTAATATATTAAGAAATAAGACTGTGAACTTAGCAAATCACAGTCGACAGATGTATTCAAGGAATGGACATGAGCAAAGTTTATGACTGAGGGAGTGCAATCAGAGGAGGTTTCTGTTAATTCATTGTCAAGGAATTTTCCGTTGCGCAATAGACGAGCATAGAAATCGCTCTTCGTGGTTTCATTTTTGTATGTATTTAACGTTTATTGAATAAACTGGTCTAGCTCAGTGGCGAGGCGTGGTGTAAACAAATGGAAATCATATGAAAAGTCCAGGGGAAAAAGAACATAGTCCATTCTAATCTGCAACTGACATATTAGCAGTTGGACATCTGTTGGATTTTAACGAAAGCAACCCAAATGTAGTATAGTAAGACCACATAAAATCAAAGCTCATTAGTAGTGTATAAGAATGAAATTAAAATAATTATCACAAAATTTGGATAGACATTGTCTACGCTGTCTATCCCGAGAATTCGCCCCTGAAATCAACGGTTTTCTACAGAACTTCCAACCACAAGTTTTTACGTACTAATCAAAACCTAATAATGATAGCATTCCTCTACACTAGAAATGTTGTAACTATTGTTGCACAGAAAGTTTATGTTTTGTTATTAAGTTCATATAAAGTATCACACTTCAGATCAATCCTTCATGATGGTGACAAAGGACAATCTTTTCACTGTTCCTGATAAATTTCATGACACAGAAAGACAGAGATGTTCTTGTTTAATAAAATTCACCGTAAGTTCTAAAATGGACTTAAAAGTTACCAGAACACCAATCTGAACAAGTGTTTATGCTGAAGAAGAACCAAACCCTAATTTACGATACCTGGTGTTATCCATCTTCGTGCCCAAAAATGCTTGTGCAACCATAGAAATTGAACCATGTACGAATTGTTAACCTGAATAACATAAAAATCACACCAGAAGCAATCTGTAAACAACGCAACTTTATACTCCACGGTCACACACACACACACACTCACAATTTCAAACACAATTCAGACATTGCAACATTTAGAATACGAAACTCTTTAGCACCCACTATATTCACCAGATTTAGCAGCAGACCACACCCACAGATTACAACACCTATAAACATCTCGACCCCTTCTTAGTGAGGCAAAAAAATCCATATCACAAAATATTTGAGGAATCAATTGCTTCTTCAATTTTACAAATGTAGCTTAAAGCTCCGCATATCTCACTGAGAAAATTTTATGGATTTACTAAGGTCCTGCGTTTCAAACATTATATCTGTTTTTAACTTCCCTAATACTCAAGTTCAAGTTTTATCTAATACAGCTGCAACAGCTGATTTAGAGAAAGTAATATTTGCCACAGATTGGTAGTTGCTTTCAAAATTGATTTCTTAACTGAATTCTTGGATAAATAAAATATTAATGTTAGAAGCCATAATTAGAAATGGTTATAACTACTTTGTAGCTACTATTGAATAAATAATGGCGTTCCTATAAAATAACTAGTTTTATTATACCTGTAGTCGAATTCGAGTTCTCGGCGAGAGTAGATCTATTAACAGCATTAGACTATTATTAACTAACTAAAAGAACTTCTCCAAGGTTTGACAGTTCATATAGGATCTGGCGTGTCATGCGGCTTTGATTCAAAGAGGCCAACGCAACGACTCTTCCATCCGCGCCTTATCTGGCTTTTCACTACAGTGCTTGCTAGTACTTAATTCAAATAACTGGCGAGCTGGCAGAGGGCCAAATTGGGAAGATTCGCTGGAGATCGAACCAGGGAACGCTCACATGAAAAGCAGTGTGTTAACCAGCTGGTTACGTAGAAGCTCTTAATGTTTTATTACACAATGTAAACCCAAGATTATATATATCAAGTAAGCAAGGATGTCTATTTTCAATAAGCTATTATTCCGTCACTCTATGGTGGAAAATTCAGAAGGAAAAATTCTGGACACGGCGGCCAATAAAAACAAAATTTGGATTCATTAATTTCTGAACGCATAAACAGTTCCAATCGGAAATGGCACGCTTTCACTATGCTGTTCGAAACTACTATAATTACAATCGTCCATCACAGGGATGTCTTGAGAAAGGGTGAGAGCAATCCGTGTCATAGGGATGATCTCCCTTCGCGAGCGCTCTTTCGGGGTTAGTGACGGAAACGACAGTAGTTACAATTCCGGCATTCCCTCGGTGAAACTGACGACACCCCTGGAAAACTTCAGTCAGTGTGCCCGGCAGAAGAACTCTGGCCTGCGAGACTCAGTCCACGATCAATCCGAAGTCCGCGATTGTAAACAAGTTTTTGGATTCTCTGACAGAGAATCAGAAGAAATATAAAGTTCTCAATCACGAAAATATTCCAAACTCGCCTAGTGTATTCCTTACAAAGAATTTAAGAGTTATAAAATGATGACTCTTTTCAAATACGAATTGGAATAACCCAATAAATTCCGGATATCGTGCTAAATTCTGTAAAAAAAAATTTACTTATTCATAGTATTCCTTTTCTTAATTGATTACTTCCATAAACATACAGATACTGTAGTGTCGTGCAGTCGTGCAACAAGCCATGAACAATGCTATTTGATCTCTTAAATCATGCACTTTTTATTTTTTTTTTAAGGTTGAACATTGCAACGTTGTTCGGACGCAAACGAAAGAGCAACTTCTTATTTTACTTTTGCATTTAAAAATTAAGCTTCACTTCAAGATTCCGGCATCGTTATTTTCTTTCTTACAGGGTGGAACAACTATAAAAATACATTGCTAAACGTGTATTATAAGGATTCAATACGTATAATTATAAGGATTTAAGATAAATAATTTCAAACTACATTGGTCTAATTAGAAAGTATTACTTTTTTTTTGTTTTTGTTCTTTTTTAAAAAAATATGTATTCAATATTTACTCTTACAGTAAACTGATCAAGTGTAATTATGATTTTCTATGGCCTTGTACATCAGACTTCCAAACACAAGTTATCACTTCTCAATCGAGACCTATTAACAATCATATTATTCCTCTAAACTAAAAATCTTGAAAAAAATTCCTGGAGAGAGTATTTAAGCTTTGTTTTAAGCTTTATAATGTGTATAGAAATACACACTTCAGAAACATTTTCTGGAGTGTTGAAAAAAAGAAAATCTCTTGTTTTCTACTTTTTAAATATTTTTATGACTAAAGAAATGGACAAATATGCTTTTTCTTACATCAACAAATGAAACCGGACAGCTTTAAATAAACGATTGAAAACATAAATTGCTTGATTGGTGTTAAAATACGACACGGAAAGTGACTTACGTATATCATTATTATGTTGAAGCACCCGCAAGAAACATACCAAAAATTAGTAATTTAATTTCCTTGTACCTAACAATGGTTAAGTACAAATTAATTGGTTGTATATGAAGTGTGTGAATATGAATGGACACAGTCACAAAACACGAAATTATGCACACACTTTCCTACGAAGTAGAATTTCCATACATTAAGAACAATGGGGAAGGAGGTAAGCGTGACTTTAATGAGGTCGAGATAAAGAGGTTTAATACGTTTCATTAACAATAACTGAAGGATCGCAGCTTTGTAAACTCAAATCTTCACTTCTCGTCTTATTAAAGAAAAGGACATTAGCCTACATGAAATTCCCCAAACAAATAAAAACTTGCTGCAAGATATATGAGAACGAATCTTGACAGTACAAATGCACGATAAAGCAAAAGTTTGTTAACGAAAGAAGCAATATATTCAAAGTTGATTATGAGAGTCAAAAGCTTGCATTCCTAATGTTTAAGACCAAGAATCAAGTTTCGCATGTCTGAAATACACATTATGCTTTCACAATAAATCTTTTAAAAGAATCGTGTTACTGTATAACCACTTTACCCAACCCTCACATGCTTACTAATTTCAAAATACTGTCTACTGGTAACCAATATTCGATTAACTTCGTTGCACTTGTTCATGTAAATAGTATAGTTAAGTTCCAATTGCATCCAACAGAATGCCTTCCGAAACACATGCCATTATACGTTATGCACTGCATTGGTCTCATTGAGCGAAAGCTGCGATTGGAGTACAAGAAAACATTGTTCACAAAAAAAACATATACGTATGAAATGCTACTGATAATGAACAAGCACTCAAAATGCACTGGGACAAAATGAATACTATGCACAACAATAAACATTCCATCAATGTGCTAGAAATTATTTTTAATGAAAACATTTATAGTACCCAATATTTTTGGCAAAACTCAGGATGCTATCCATCAAGCCTGGCGACTCTCCTTTTTCACCAGCTTCGTTTTGAGTAGAATTTGTTGACTCCCTGTTAGAAGACAAAGATAAGAAGCTAATAGACTCATACTAAGCTACTACAAATACAAAGAAAAAGTACAGAAATACATATACGTTTCGAAAATATATATACATAACAATAATAATTATAAACAGAAATAAAATAATACAATAACTTAAATGGAGTAAATGCGCATGAATAATCCTCTAATAACATTGCTACAAATAATTCAAAAGGCTTTTTTTGTATTCGATCAAAATCTGCAGTAACATGGGCAGAATATTATAAATTGTAAATATATTCGTAAGAGCAACTGATAATTTTTATTCACAAAGAAGTCAAATTTTGTATAACGATACCTGAAGAAGTAATTTAACTATAGTTCGAGAACATTTTTTACTCATGTGAATTCAACCTCCGTGGAGTCAGTGTGAAATAATAAGATGTACAACTAAATACTAAATGTTGACTATTCTCTCTTATCTAGAATATATATAGATATCAAAACTAAAATGTAAAAGGATGAAAAGGAAACCTATTATCTAAAGATCAATCCATTTCTAAATATGAAAACACTTGATATTTCCTTACAGCAGTTCACAGTTCTGTTCTAGACACAACAGGAATGTCGAGAACTGTCTGCATATTTAAAAACAGTCTGATCTTTAGGTAATAAGTTTCCCTACACTACCATCCTTTACGTTTTCAGTGTTTGTGTGTTACTTCACACTGACTCCACGGAGGTTGAATTCATGCTAGTGAAAATAGCTTTCTACAAGACTTCTTTACGCGCAATGCTTATTAATAAGCTATAGTTAGAGAGAGATACAAAATGCAGGGCACATATTAGGTAAGTAATTACACAGTTAGAAAGTCTGAAGAACTTTAATTTTAGGTTAGAAATTCTTAAGAGCTTAAATTTATTGTCCTTAGATATTGCATTTAGAATATATCTGCATTATAACAGTGATTTCTTCACAGCTCTCATCCATCGCTGTCTGAAAAGTATTTACAATCCCTGTGTATGGATACAAGTTCAAGAATGCACAAATACCCTGTGTGTCTCTCTACACAAACACCCTGTGTATGGATACAAGTTCAAGAATGCACAACATAACAGATCGTCATATCAGCAGCCAACTGAACCCCAGCCCTCCAACTGCCGGCAGGACATTCTACCTATCAAGCTACCCTGCAACAAGACCGAACTCCTTACACAAGACGCGCTCCTCCGCCCTCTGCTAAACTAGCCAAACTCTGCTAGTATCGGAAACACTTCTGGTGGAAATTCTTGGTTGAGGGATCATCTGCATATTGTGTAGCACAAACTAAACAGATAATAATATTTTTACACAAATATCTAATGTGCTGATACAAGTTGAGCAATGGACAAATATATATGAGTAATGGACAAATGGACAGTTGCCCAATACGGCGTTTCCTTAACACCAGTCCTTGCACCGGTCCGCTCAGTCCATTTTCTCTCCTACCAGTTGAAAACGCTTTTGCGAAACGTAACAGCTTTCCGTGTGTGTTTGTGAAGCTCCTGTACACCTGTCTTGATATTCCAACAAACATGTACGTACCTTTTTTCTTCCTTCTTTACCATAACTTCTTTTGAGAAATCCTGTGCGTACGGTGGAACTAAAAAATTCTTTTGGATATCTTGTGCGCACAGTTACGCTATAAAATACCAATTAGCAGAACTTAATGTAATAATATTTATGTGTATATATGAGATGTATTGAAATCGTGCGAAAGGGTAACTTCGTTTGTATGACGTCATCAGGCGAGGATTTCCGAGCGCCGATCGAAAGTATATAAGTCGATGCAGAAGGCTCGGAGCTCAGATTTCCTCGGCCTACGGGCCGAAACACATCAAACTCTTGCTTGGTGTTCCTTTCTTGGACATTGTCCACTAATAAACCTATTATCATTCTCTCTGATCTCTTACTGGTCATTACCTTTTATATTGCTTTATCGTAATTACTCTGAACTTCATTCTTATCACCTACCTACTACCATACTTGGTGTTCGCCTCGTCTAAGAAATTAAACGGGCAGCATCACTCCTGGCTCCAATCCGTCTAAAAAATAAGACAGGAAGAGGTCATTGACCAAATACCTGACTTCTACCGCGTCTAAGAAATAAAACGGGTAGCAGTCCTCAACCTTTCCTGGGTGAGTCGGCCTTGGCTCCGTCTAAGAAATAAAGACAGGAGGCATTATCCTTGGCTCCAACTCGTGTACGAAATCAGACAGGAAGGGGTTATGGACCCATCCTTTACCATCCCTGGCTTCAACCCGTCTAAGAAATGAGACAGGAAAGGCTCCTCATTATCACTATCTCCTTGTATTTCTATTCTTTTGTACTAATTTAATTGTTTACCTTTCAGCATCGCATTTCGGTTCAACCCGCGCCCATAGCCGAGGTGTAAGTTAGTACAAGGTATAGGGTACTCTTTTGGGTCCATTGCGCTTTAGATTAGCTGTTAGATAGGCCGCCCCGTTTCATAGACCGTTTCAATATATATATATATATATACAGATGCTTATCAGAATAATGGAAACACCTGAACGAAAGTGCAACTTACCAGATTAATATGGTGTCGGGCCACCTTTCGCCTTCAGAACAGCCTTGATGCGACGTGGGATGGAGGCATAGAGGTCGTGAATGGTAGCAAGTGGAATATTACACCATTCCTCGTGCAGGGCATCGGCCAGTTCTGTGAGAGAGGATGGAGGTGGAAATCGTCGCCGGAGTCGTGTTTCCAAGATGGACCACAGATGTTCAATTATGTTGAGATCTGGGGATTGGGCGGGCCAGGGGAAGTGTTGAACTTCATCCCGATGTTCCTCAAAGCACGCTGCAACAACTCCAGCTGTGTGAATGGGTGCATTATCATCCTGGAATATGGCGTCATTGTCCGGGAACAACATCCGGACCATAGGATGCAAGTGGTCTCCTAAAATTGCGACATAATCGTTGGCAGTGATGCGTCCGCGAAGTGTGACCACAGGATCCAATGAAAACCATGATATTGCGGCCCACAGCATCACCGTGCCGCCGCCATGTTTCACAGTTGGGCGGAGACACTACAGATCATACGCTTCTTTGGGCGTTCTCCACACATAAACACGGCCCGTGGTTTGGAATAGGGTGAATGGTGACTCATCCGACCATACCACACGTTTCCAGTCGTCAACGGTCCAAGTTGCATGGTCGTGGCACCATTTGCGGCGTGCTAAAGCGTTCTGGTCCCTGATGAGAGGTTTGGCCCGTGCAACACGACCCCGTAAGTTCATGTCATGTAATTCGCGGCGGACTGTGATTGTCGAAACAGGTTGGGGGAGGTGCTGATTGAGTTCCTCCGTCACTTGCGCCGCAGTGGCACGACGGTTCCGCGTGACAATGCGCTTTAATACCCGGCGTGCCCTGTCACTGATGCTTTTCTTCCGCCCACTGTTCCGCTTCCCCGATGTGGTTTTCCCGTGTGTTGTGTAGGCCGTCATCACCTTCGACACTGTCCCTGGCGACACACCTAACACACTAGCCACTGCCGTCACACTCACTCCACATAACCGCGCACCAACAATTTGCCCTCTTTGAAACTCTGAGGTCTCCCATTTTACACTACCTCCGTCTGCTGCAGCCACTGCACACTCCTGTTCCACGACGCCTGACGTAGTATGGAGACCGACCTAACACACCACCACCAGCAGTCCGGCGCTGCGGTCGCCACAACACCACTGCCAACCCATACATCTGACGTGTTGCCAACTACAGGTGTTTCCATTATTCTGATAAGCATCTGTATATATATATATCGATCGGGCAACGCCCTAGCCGAGCTGGTCTACCGGTTCCCTTAAGATCACCGAAGTCAAGCAGCCCTGGGTCTGGTCAGTGCTTGGACGGGTGACCATTGCAGTACTCCAGATGGTGTTGCCTGTGCGGCGTGCACCCAGCGTCGTGAGGCCAATTGGGGAGCTACCTGAATAAAGAGGTAGCGATCACAGTTGAGAGCTTCGGCTCTCCTCTCCCAACGCGTCAGCGTGGGAGCAGTAGACCACCTCCGGGAGAGGCCTCACCCTGTAGTGGATTGAATATGGCTGTGAATTATTATTATTATATATCGGTTACTATTGAGAAAACACAAAAACGGCAAGGGTACTATTGGGATTGCGATCCTTCTATGCACTTTTCAATTTACACATCCTGATTTTTGATTTGCCACAAGAGTCACCAATATAGTACGGGATTCAAACCAGGATCAGTATGGTCTTTGCGAACACGTCTGTCTTTCGTTGAATGGTGCAACTTGTCAGAAGCCCTACTGCACTACACTAAGAATATCATGAACTTGGGCACTGAGGTGTACGGTCGGTTAAATGGCCAAAAGTAGAGTATTTCATATGTGCCACGCTTACACATTTACTGAATACTTTCAGATCTGTGGGTTCCTGTTTATTTGATATTTTCTCTGTGAAAATGAGGAACTGGCTTATAACTGCTTATTCACAGAGTCCCTCATAATAATAACACATTTTATGCACGGAGCTACAAGTTCACAGAATCTGGTAAACAAGGACGTCATTTTCTTTCTGAAACTTTCGTATGTGCCATCTTCAACCACTGTAGTTATGATATGCGAAACACTATAAGAAAAAAAAAGTATCGCCTTCGACAAAGTACAATATTCAACAACTACTGCTATAACTACTGCTATAGAGGGAGATATGGCTGCTTGTATGGTGCCTTAGTATTTACGCTGAATGTATTACGAGGATTGCCAGGCATTGTTTCTCCAACTCTAAAAAAAAATAGCAGTTTCATTCTTTTCTTTCTTAAAAAAAAAAAAAAAAAATCGAAACTTTGTGTCATCAAATTTTCGGATAAATTGATAGAAATTACTTTCCATCCTGTGTAGGTTTTAAATTGATAGAAATTACTTTCCATCCTGTGTAGGTTTATTTCTTTGTGCGCTGCCATTAAAAAGATGAATACTCACTTCTCTTCCCTGTGGTCACACTGGATCTGGTTTCCCCCGAACTTTTACATTGACGAAAACGGTAGAAGAAACAACACAATGTAAATAAGTGTGCGTGGTCACATCGGAACACGTACAAACACTTTAGTGCAAGTCAGTAACAATATGACCACACACACGTATTTATCTTATGTTGTTTCTTCTACTGTTTTCGGCCATGTTCGTCAGTGTAAAGGTTCGACCAAAACCGTATCGTGTGACCTCTACCTCTACGATTTACTTTTAATTCATAAAACTCAAAGTACTGGAAAACATATAGTTCGCACATGCATTATGTATATATTACGTGTAACTATCTAGAAGTTTCAAATTATATATAAAAAGGCATTAAAAAAATGTAGTCCCAGTTTTTTGCTAGAGCAATTCAATAATTTCTCCTAACCATATAGTTACACTGGATCCGGTTTCGGCCGAACTTTTTTATATTGGCGAATTCTGGAGGCTGATGTTCTCCCGATGAGGTGGTCACTTTGTATCAGGAAATTTATAAGTTTAGCAGTTTCAATGCATAAATTGTATGAAATGGCTTACAAAATGTTACTCTTAGCTGTTTCTGAAAATATTATTATTGGAAGATAAGCGAAGTGAAAGGGTCAATAATATTTATCAAAAGAAGGGGGGGGGGGGGGGAATAACTTTTAATTTATTATACAGTAAATTCCACGTTATAAGAGATAACATTACGCTGAGTTTTTTTTTCTAGTTTATTTGCGCGTACAGTACATAAATGTTCCTAGTTTCAATTTTTTGTCCAAATTAGATCACGTGAATTTTATACTTTCTATAGAAATGGAAACACATTTACAGGAATAACATAGTTACTTTTTTTAACAATGAATATAATCTCAACGTTTTAATCCAAGTTGGAGGCAAATGTACATTTGAAGCAAAGTTATGCGTATTTATTCCTAACTGCTATAAAATTAGATACTATTCTTATAAATATTAGAGCAAATTGTACAAGAACATATCGGAGAATTGTGAGCAGATATCATAGATAACATTGCATCACTATTGCTCAATGTGATGATAAAATTTTTAACTTGCGCTTGATACATCAAAAGAGGCCTTTATTTAACCGAGCATGGAACAAAGTAATCTGCCTTGATACTTCTTGAAATGAATTAAATACAGAAAAGTGAAGCAGAGTCCAGTCAGGAGAGTATGCACATGTGCTACTGCCAAGCTTTAACAGCGAACGTCCAATTCGGATAATCAATAGGTCGTTGGTAAAGTTTCGCTAAGATGTTTCGAACGACACGGGCAGTGCTCGAAACGAAAATTTAGAAGTGACGGTATATATCTAAAGCAATGATGTCAGCTATGCCGTTTAACATATTATTATAATTATTGTCAAAAATTGCTGGTATAAGAAGAAAAATAAAAAGAAGAACAGGTATATCCATCTCATTTCGAGCAAGTGCCAGTGCCAATGCCATAACCACCTTCCTAGCCTATGTAGTTCCTGAGTTGAAATTTATCGACGGAGGGACAGACAGACATGATCTATAAAACTTTGAACTTGTCTCTCTGAGACCATTAGAACGACACCTGATCGAAATATTGTTAGAGGGAAATTATTACACATAAGAGTAAACATTTACATTGTAAATTTTAGCTGTATCGCTTATTAGTGTTTCATTTCTATATTAATGTATATTCAATTTGCTATCATTTGTTTTATATTCCGATTTTTATTGTAAACATACCCTTTATATAATTTTGGTCATGTAAGTTTTATATAGTTATAATGTTCTTACGTGTTTACCAGAAAATTATTACAGCCATATTTACACGGTTTTATCTATTATGTATTGTGTTTTACATTCAACCTTTACATTGCATCTCAATTTAGTCGTGTACCGTTTATACGTAATCTTCTTATAATAGGGTATTCCTGTGTTATCTTTAGCATGTGTGTGTATTATATTCAATTTTTATCCTCAAGAATATATGACTTCATATGTTCTACACCATAATATACAATTTTGAATGGTGTATGGAACGAATAAATATCATTCATTTCATACATCATTTTATCCCACCTTTCTAGCCGTTGTAGTTTCTGAGTTGAAAGTTGTCGACGCATTGACAGACAAAGAAGTGATATACGGCTTCCCAGATGTAGTTACTGAAACCTAAAAGCCAACTATGGCTACCGTGGCAAACGTTTAAAATAATGATGAAATTTGAGGCAATTGTATAAACAAAAATTCAATTTACTTCAAAATGCATTAACAATATTATAAAGTTCATACAGAAAACAAAACGAGACTTTTTTTTTTTTTTTTTCAAGGGAACTTTTTGTATAACTGTATTTTGATTTTGAACACACGTTATGGGAACGTTTAGAGCTCTCACAACTTCAGAACAGTTTGCTTCATTTAATGTATCAAGTCACAAACTGATTTGGTAAGGGAAAACAGAAAACTGCGTAAAGTTTCCCTTTAAAATGTGTAAGGGGGGAAAAAAAACCTTAAATTAAAAGATAAAATGAATTTTATGGGCGGTAACAGCACGATGGCTTACGCCCGTCCCGATACGGGGAAGCCCCTTATCTTGGTCATGTCAAAATTTAGCTGTTAAATAAAATAATAAAAGAATATAAAAGATGAAGATGTAAAAGGTCTTCACAATCAGCCCACTGGTGTAAATGGCCAGAATAAAAACCAAGCCTGTAAATGGGCCTTTACAAATAAAACAAAACTACACTATAAAACTTAATGGAAGCCTGTAAATATGACTTCACAAGATAACAAAACTACACTATAAAACTTAACAGCTAAGGAGCATAATCATATAAAATAAACGGAAATCATAAAAATCTTCAAAAACAAGTAAAAGATTACCGTTCAAGTTTAGGTTTATACCTAGGTTTCCCTTTCCTTCCCACGAGATTAAAATCCATATCCATCAGGTGGTCCTGAATCATGTCTGAAGCCAAAGATGAACTTGGTTCATCGATAGGATGTGCAGACTCTTCCTGAGCTAACTGAGCAGACAACACGTTCGTCAGAGTCGTAATGCTTGTAGCGAGAGGCGAAGTCCGAACTAATTTCGGAACTTTATAGGGACTAAAAGTAGTCTTAACACGTGGAGCTCTAGAGCTCTGCACAGGCGTTAAATAAAAAGAAAATTATTTTCGTTCATATAGTACGTTAATAACTATTCATTATCCACGATTTTTAAAACAAAATACGGGGACAAATGTACAAGGTTACAAAATATTACTACAATACTATTCTGGGATGTTCGAGAAAAAAAAAAATGGTTTCTATCGGCGATCGGTAAAGCAATGCAAGTCGGTGACAATGTGACCACACACACTCTTATTATGTACATTGTGTTGTTTGTTCTAGCGTTTTCGGCCGCGTTTGCTCGTGTAAAAGTTCGGCCGAAACCGAATCCAGTGTCAGCATACGGCTAGCCTTTGTAGATCCCTCGACTAACTGCCAGGCAGAAATAACAAACATACAACATATTCTTCTTATCTTCTGATTTATATTTTTATTTATTTTTTTGAAAAAAGGAACTCATTTTCCATCCAAAATATTTTTTTCTGAATTTCTCACGATTTGCTTATTGTGTATGAATTCTATAACAACAATGAATACTGTAAATGAGTTTGCTAATACAGATGTTTTATCTGAAATATTTACAACACAATGATTTTGCTTTACATGCTTTTCGAGTTGCAAATGCATCAATATATCGTAGAAATCAAGTTATTCTGCTCTCGTCTTTTCAATAGTCACAAAATAGATATATCAGTCTTTCCTGATTCAAAGAAGAGCGTAAACAATGCTTTATTAATTTGCTGACACTCCTATTACAGGACGTGATAGAGCATGGTAATGTTACAGAAGCTCTCACTGCAGCAACAAAATTGAGGTAAAACGCAACACAAGATATTTTATGTACGAAAGCTAGAATTGGAAGGGGTGACATTTCTGACAGCGACTTGACGTCAAAATCTGTCAAACATACTTGGACATGGTGGTTAAAAAGCAAGAGTTCTTCAATTAGAATCATTAACTTTCATTAATATCCTCCGGAAACAGTAAAGTCAGATCAAAGATGCTCTTTTTCAATTGTTCTCCTGTCAGAAATGAAACTCTACTTCCAAAAACCGTTGAGAAATCCTTCAAAACTCATTTCGTTTATTAAAATCGGTCACATATTTGAGATACAATTGCATCCAATGCTCAAAACAGGCTCTGTATCAATTTTTCCTTTTTTGTTTATTATTTTCTGAAGCTTCATCATCCAAACTCATCATCTTTTTATAACGAAGTTTTTCAAGTAATATTTTCAAATTATCACACATGTGTCTACCTTTCTCAATAGCGTGATTCACAATGGTTTCGCGGTTAGCACCAAAATAATAGGGCGTTCCCATATACTTTCCAACGTTATCTCCGACACCCTGAATAAATACATCTAGTCCTCATTAAGATACGTTAAAGCACTACATTAATCTTAGTATGTCCACTCTCTTCATATTCCATACACGTTCTTACAGTACTACCCATAATTGTAATTTTTCCGAACACTAACACATCGACATTTAGAAACAGATAGTGGTAACCATGTTAATAACATCACATCATCATGAAGTAACGAATTCCATATAAGTATATTTCTAACTTATCTGTTAGTCTGTTTCTTTTCTTATTTCTGTCTTCTTTCTAACTATATTTTATAATTAAAATTAATCTCGCACTTTCTCTTTGGAGATGAAATAACGCGCGTTTTAAAAGCGTCGGAGTTCGTTTAAAACTATAATGTGTGTGTACTTCGACCTGCACACTGTTCAGTACGTCGTTACGTAAAGATGGTTTATTTCAAAATCGTCCTAACAACTTTATTTCAGTAACAAGAAAGAAAAGGACGAAATTGGATTTTATCTTGAGGCATCTATGGCTTAGGCCGGGATAGGGTAGGGAAAATGATGCGCGAAGAGCTAAGTTGAAGATACCATCCCAGCGGAGAAAATATAAAAGAAATTTATTTTCGTATGAATATCAATACTACTAAACTAACCTGCTGGGAGATCCCCTCCTTTCTGAAGTGTGTCTCGTTTCTTCACCTTTCAGCCACTTCTGCAGGGCGGCGAACTTGCTTCCATCCTTCTCTTTCTCCTTCTCCCTTTCTCTTCGCTCTTCTTTTGTTCTCTCTTTGGGAACGATCGTTGGCTTTGGCGCAATTTCAGGCTTCTCCGAAGGAGGTTTTAAGCCCTCCTGTTGCTTTGTGGGAGGAGGTGGTGGCGGTGGTGTACCTACACAATAGAAAGCACTCCACTCAAATAGTAATCTTAAAATTTTGACACACACATTCTACGGGGACTACGTTGGTCTTACGGTGAACAAATAAATCAGTGTATTCGTAGGTTCCTTGGACGAGTTGATAAAGAAAAGGCACCTCTAAGCATCCAACCACCAGAACAAGAACCAAGAAACCTTTTCGTAGTTGGCATTTACCTATGGGAAGCCAATCACGAGACATGGAAACACCTTCTTCATCGTGGTTCGAGGACGTAAAAGAAAGGACAAGAGATAGGAAACTTTTTAAGTAACTTAATTCTCACTTCCCTTTCATATAAACTGACAAAATGATTTTGATATGCAGGTACAACAAATCAGTTCTAACAAATTTACTTTTGCACAAGTGCACAAGATAAAACAAAAAACATAAAAAGTTTTTTTCTAAACAAGTAAATTATACACAAATATTCGTTATAAAACAATAATAACGCATTAACGAAAGAAAAAAAAAATGTTCCGTTCACCTGGAAATCTGCCAACTTGTAGTGACAACTTGCGACCACTATCTCTCTATTTTTAGGCATATAACTAATTAATACCTTCAAACTCAAACAGAAGCTAGGACTAGTTTAGTTGGTACTGAAATACAAACTGAATAATCAGCCCATGGCTGCCAAAACTTCAAATAAAATATGTGGCATATTTCCTTATCATCATCGTAGCATCTAGGGTATTCTAATGGTAAATATGTCCGTAAATTGCTGTATAGTTCTGTTCAGTAGCAACACGTATAACTAGCACCCTAGCAATTTTGTTGATTATTATTATTATATTTGAATTGTATTTGTGGTCTTTAGGCATCTCTGCCTCAATCGGAAGCAGTAGGGGAGAGGATGTGAAGAAGTCGGCCACAGTTTGAAGGTACCATAACGACACTAGCCTGGCGTAACTGAGGAAATACGTTAAGGAAAACCTCAGTGAGAATAGCCTACCGCTGCGTGTGAATTCAGGATCTTCCAAATGTGAAACCAAGTGAGCTACGCCTCTCCGTATTGTATCAGTCAATTTAGAACCGAACCTACCTTGGTTCTTAGAAGCAAAGACAGAAGAATCCTGGAATCTGGGTTTAGATAGATCGCAGTTAATGTGAACTGAACACATGTCTTAAGTATTTTATTACTGAAGTATTAAAACAAGTATTTTCTTTTAAAAGATTAATTTGTAACATCTAATGCACACATTTCAGTTAGGTTTGAAAGTGCAATCTTACAGGACACACTGATTATGATTATCACTGTGAAACTACACAAATATAATAACACAAGGACTGGATCGGAACACTAATCGAGCAAAATATAGTAGACACAATAACTTTACCTTTGTGTTCTCTATGCGGTTCAGATACTTGCGGAGAACCAAATACAAAAGGATTAGTACTCCCAAAGGTTCCCACGGATTGTGCTTCTTTCGCTGGTGCAGTAATACCGAAAGTGAATCCTGAACCATCAGACGAAAATGGTTGTACAGTAGGATTCTGAGGTGCCACGGAGAAATCAAATCCCTTCTTAGGTGACGTGAAACTGTTTTCCACTATCTGTGGCCTCACTTCATTGGCGTAATCTGGTGGGGTAAAAAAGTATTGTTTTATTACAAGCTATTTTTCTTAAACTGTGCATAAAAACCAGATCTAAGATATTACTTTTCTCCTTACTTAAAAGCTAAATAAACTTGTTGAAGACTTGCTCATTCTTCTTACTTATTATTAACTTACTTACTCTATGGCTTACGGAACTCGCAAGTTCATCGCCGCAGTAACAAACGTTCTCCATAGGATCCTATCCTGAGCAACATCAAGTCAGTGTTCATCACAAACACCTACTTCTCGAAGAACCCCTCTAATATTATCCTACCAACGTCGTCTCGGTGGACGCATCTTTGCCTCCAGCTTACCAACCACGATGGAATATAATCATCGTTTCTCCCCCATCCGAGTTACATGGCCTGCCCATCTCAGTCGTCGCGATTTCATTATTCTTACATCATCAGGTGAGTCGTACAGTCTGTGGAGTTCTTCATTATGCAGTCTCCTCCATTCTCCAGTCATCTCTTCCAGCATATATCTTTCTCAAGACCTTATTTTCAAACACTCTTAATTTATGTTCATCTGCTAGGGTCGTACTCCAACTACTTATTATTAACTAATAAACTAATAATTGTTGTTGCTATTATTAATTGAACTGAATTTATTTATAACTCTTAGGCATCTCAGGCCCAGGTTCGTTTGTTTATAAATGGGAAATAAATACGTTACGTGACTATTAGTACGGGCGAGCACATCAATTTTTTAGCGGGTAAAGCATGATTCTCTCTTCAGATGTAATAGCGAAGCAAACAAGCTGGTATAATGAAAAAAAGCACACACCAAGAATACAAGCTTTGTAACATTATTCTACAAACATCGAAACAGAATAACAAGTACAAACACATTAAAGAAAGGATTAGTCGACGCATAAGTTAGAGGTCGTTCAAGTATTGCGTAAGCATTTAAGAGGGAAGGGGTTCAAGATTTGCTTATTTTATTTGACAGTGAAGGGGGATCTGAGTAATGCTTACGTAAGATTCGCATAAGATCATATTAGCATTAAGTTTTAAACAGTTTGTTTTACTACGAAATAAAGATAAGAAATCTTATCTTTGACTAGTCTTATGTAAGAACAAGGGGAGCAGAGTCAGATATCTGCTAATTTTTGCTTACAAGGGGATCTAAAACGACTAAAAACGTGCTTACGTAATACTTGAATGACTCCTAGTACTGAACAAATCTCTCTGCTGACAATAGTTCTTCAAAATAACAATCTTATTACTGCTTTACCATTCAATAATATCACATTCATAATGCTTGTTGCAATTGATATACCACTTTTAAAACGATCTCATGATTTATTTCACAATGTCAAACTTCTCTGCCAAACAGAGTTCAGTGCACGTGGAGAAGGATGATTCATGAACTTACCTTCGTGGCAGCAATCCTTCCCAATGGTCATGGCACTGATTAGCACAACGTAACACACAATCGATTTCGCGGGAAAACCTATCCGCATCACCACGTGCAATGGAAGGTAAGGTTAAGGAAAGCGAACCAATTATAATAGCCTGATAGCTTGAAGAACTGTGCTACAATGTAAATAACCAAGATATGGAGGAAGTCAATCGGCAGAGTGGAAAGTGTTGCCAGTGGAACCGCTCATCCGAGCTCTAACCGTATATACCAATGTGTGGTGGGTGAACAGTGAACTGTTATTCTGTGTGTTGGTGTTAAAAAAAACTATTGTGTTCTTCGTTTATTAAAACCTCCATTTATAGGTGGGATCCAGATTTAATCTATCTGTCCTGTATCGAGATTTAATTTTGGCTAATATTCATAGATATATCTGCTTTCATATACTATTTTCTCGATATGGGGTTTGGATTTATGTACTACTAGCTGATTTACCCGCCTGTTGGTGCAGGGTGAATAAAGATCTACCCCCGTTTTTGGGCGGCCATTTTGAACCCAAGATGGCGACTTTTTGAAAATGTTTTTAATATTTTTTGAAACTACTCTTGATAATACACCTTCATACCAAATTTCATTCCTCTAGCTCGAACGGTGTGGAAAATGGTTTTTGGGCGGCCAATTTGAATCCAACATGACGACTGATATAATAACTTCCCAAACGGGTCCAATAACTGATCATATGCGAAAAATCATTCCAATCGGTCAAGCCGTTCTGGCGTGATGCAAACACAAACACATCACTTTCATTTTTATATATACAGATGGAAGTATCTTTTATTTTATTTTTATTTATTTTGTGTGCTGAGACAATCTTGATACTGGATTCTCCTGTTATACGTTCCTAATATGTTTCTTGAGCCTGACTCGGAGATTGCGATTTGTTTGACCTATGTACTGGCTATCACATTCGCATGTTATCGAATAAACACCGCTGCCTACATCTTGGGCGGTAGAATAATTTTTGCGACGTGTGAAATATCTGTATATAGTTTTTGGTGGAATTGAAATGGGACAAAGGTTATTGTATCTATAGACTTTATTTAATCCACCAGTAATGGTGGGGAAGGACGGGATACTGATCCATTTCCGTTCCTCGATATAACAATCCTCAACACAAAAATACACAATATAAACTGAAAATGGTAAGGATAATATTATGTATTTAATTTCCACTTTCTTCTTGTACTGGAATCTGTAACGACCTAAGCTCATCAATCATGTCCCTCGGTGAACATAATTCTCTCCAATAAGATGGAAAAGAAAGAGGTCAATTTCATTACTTCACTCATGGGAAGAGGAAAATTCCTAGGAGTGTTGCCAGCGTGAGAAGTGTTTGAACTTGTACAATAAGTACGGAGTACCCTTTGTCCCTAGACCGCAGACGATTGATTGAAGGAGCAAAAATCTATCCACTAACGCCTGAAACCTAAATACTATTTTCTAGAAACATAGCTGATACGATCCAGTGCAAATTAAACTTGCCTGTTATACAGAGTGCCATTTTGAATATTTCGAAGCGAAATGAATTTTCACTTTCGACTGCACTGTTCACCTCCGTTAGGGCATTTTTCTGAGACAATGAATGGATTTAGTACTAGTAAATTTGTAGAGATATAGCTGTTTCTTACCTCTGTCTAAATCTCCTTCATGCTGTAAGTATATAACGTCAGTTCTGCTTACTGCCAAAGACCATGCTTCACCTTCAGTGTTAAAACAGAATTTTCTCATAGACTCTTTGTCAAGCTGAACCCAGGTGCCCTCTGCGTTAACAGTCTGGAAAAAGAGAAGCGAATGCTGCATTTCAATTGAAAAATAAAACAGAACTGTACTAATAGAAGTCAGCTGAGGCTTCAAGCAAGAAATAACCTCAAACATTTTCAGTTTGCCTACGCATATCTTTCATAATATAACTTTCTTTACATTATAAAGAGCTAAGGAAATAAAAACCAGAGCGGAGTCCTGACCATTTTCAGAAAACAAGAAGTAAAGAAACTGAACTATTTAATAGCCTAATGAAATATCGTTGATATTTTGCGAAGAGACTGCATTGCCACCTAGCAGATCTTTATTATAAAGGCTCACACCACGCTCCGTTGCCACGGCACCAATTACCAACACTTCCCTCAGTAAAGCGGGAAATATGGAAGAAAAATCTATCGATTTATTTAATATCTTATGATTTTTGTTACGTGTAATTGTTTTGATGGTGGTCCCATAGAAATATTCATGCGGACCGCATGTGGTCTGCGCCTCCTATTGAGGAGGTCTGGTCTAAACGTTTGAGACTTACAACTAAACTGAGTGGTGCGACAGGCCCTTAAGGGCCCTGGCCTGCCAGACGGCTGTATTGTGTTCAAGTGGAAGGTTACGTGGTCAGCGTAACGTCTTCGTTGCCATGTGTCACTTTCATAACAAGAGACTACTATTTCTTTTATTCAAATAGCTCCCCAATTGTCCTCACAATGCTGGGTAAACATAGAATTTTGAGTCCACACCGGGAATCCAACCCGGGACCGCTACACTGAAGTCGAGCGCGCCACCGACTAGGCAACGCAAGAGGCTTGGTTATGCGATCTACTTGAGGAAAAAAATCAATTCAGCCTTGTAGCTGAACCGCAAATGTAATTTTTCCTACTCTATGGAACTGGCTGGATTTATTTGTAAACTTCTGGCTCTTATTTCGCCGCTGGCATCACCAAAAGACGTATCTCAAAATATCACCTGAGTGAAGTTACCATCGAGTTTGTCAGATTGCAATCAAGATCACAGTAGGCTATAATAATAATAATAATAATAAATTTTATTGTCGTTAAGCTATTCACAGCAATGGACAACGTCAAGTTTGTAGCATAAGATACAGATAACAATTTATGACAATTACAATAGCCATTCTAGTTAAAAATATAACAAAATTGATAATACAACAGTAGCAACAAATACAATATTCACTTATATATTTACAGTTATAGGTATATAATAGCCTAATTGCTTATATGTATATATTTATAGTATGGTTATATAATTTTACAAACAATGTGTATAATTAAAAAGGAGAATATGTTATATTTCTATGGAACAGTCAAAAAATTCCTCTAATGAGTAAAAGGGTGTTGCAACTAACCAATTGGACAATTTTCTCTTAAATCTATTCAGATGTTCGTTTCTTACTGTTGGAGGCAGCTTATTATACATTTTTATTCCTAATATCTCATAGCTATTTAAAGATTTGGACAGTCTTTGAAATGGTACATTAATATGTTTATTGTTCCTAGTGTTGTAGGAATGTATATCTTTTCTGAGCTGTACGTTTTGTAATTACTTTTTACCTGTTGGAGTACTGTATAGATGTATAGGTTAACCACTGTCATAATCTTTAGATTGATAAACAGGGGTCTACAGTGGGCTAACTTGTGTGAGTCTGCGATAATTCTGATTACCTTTTTCTGTATTAGAAGGATATTGTTTGCATGACAACTGTTTCCCCAAAATAAGATACCATACTTAATTATACTCTGAAAGAAAGCAAAGTAAGCAGATCTGACATATTCCTGAGGAACATGATTTTTCAATTGTCTTAACAGATATGTTACCCTTGACAGCCTACTACAGAGATAATCAATATGTGGTTGCCATGATAGCTTATTGTTAAGAATTACACCCAAAAACTTTACACAGGTTGAGCTATTTTCAAGAGATACATCTTTGAGACTAAAAGTCATACGTTGAGTTTTATTTTCGTTAAGTGCAAGTCCATTAGCCTTGAACCAAATCGCAGTTTCTGCCCATGTATTTTCAGTTATTTATGGATTGAAGTGAACTTAGATCAGCACAAGTAGTCAGGAAAGTCGTATCATCAGCATACAAGATTGACTGAGCAGATAAGAAGGTAGGTAAATCATTAATCATTACGACAAATAAAAGGGGTCCAAGGACTGAGCCTTGCGGTAATCCATACTTAACTGTTGCAGTGCCAGATTTAGTTTTATTTACAGAAACACTTTGCTTACGGTTATCTAAGTAGGACTCAAATAGCCTATAGCTAATCCCGCGGATCCCGTAGTACGCCAAGTTATGTAGAAGAATTGTGTGCTCAACACAATCGAAGGCTTTACTTAAATCGCAAAATGTGGCCTGAACAAATTCTTTATTTTCAAAAGCTTTGAGAATTTTCTTGATTAATAAATCTATAGCACCAACAGTTGACCTACTTTTAATAAAGCCAAACTGTGAAGCACTAAATACATTTTGCTGAACTAGATAATCATACACCTGCAAATGCATCACTGTTTCAAAAATTTTTGCGAAAACTGGGACCAGAGAGATGGGACGATAGCTTGATGGACAATTTTCAGGACCCTTTTTATATACAGGTACAACTCGTGCTACTTTCAAAGAATCAGGGAAAACTCCCTCTGTTAAACATTTGTTAATGCAATAGGTAAGCGGCAAAGCAATACAATCAATCACATTCTTAATTAAAATGCTCGATAAACCATATACATCAACACTTTTGGCTGGCTTAAATTTTTGTACAATGTTCAAAACTTCTAGAGGAGATATATTTCTAAATTCAAAATTACCTTCAATACGGTTTATACTCTTCTCTATTAGACTGTCAGCCGTTAAGTTGGGTTTTACAATATTATTATGTAGTTCTTCTACGGAGTTCACGAAGAAGTTATTAAAATCTTCGGGGTGGGGGTAAACAAAGTCCTTTACATTACTTTTAGCTACAGAATTAATTATATTCCAGGCTTTCTTACATTTATTATCAGATGAGTCAATTTCCGCTGAATTATATTTCTTTTTTACCTCATTGATAGCTACCTTATACGTTTTCCTAGCATGCATATAAACTGATCTAGCCGCTTCACTTATATCTCTACGGTATAAGTTTAAATACAGCATAACTTTACACTTCATTGAGCACAGTTTGGGAGTATACCAGTTGGACTTATTTTCTTTGTACCATTTCTTAAACGGATTATTATTGATTTTACAAGTTCTTTGTGGAAAAGAAATTTCAAAATTGTAAAGAAACACATTCAAAAATCGTTCGAAGAGTGCATCGGAATCCTCACAATTAAGTAGTACTTCATGCCAATTCACATTACTGAGGGAATTTTTAAAGAACAATATCTTTTCTTCAGTGATTGGTCTCGATACAGCAATTTTATATTCGGAAGCCACTGGGTCACCCACGTTATTTAATAGTAAGTTTTCCAATTTAATCCATACACAATCATGATCCGAAAATGGAAAAATAGATACATCACAAGGAGTATGAAGTAGACTAAAATTTATAAATATGTTGTCAAGGCAAGCTAGACCTCTTGTTGGCTTCGTATTTGTAATACTGTAGTTAAATTGTCTTAAAATATTTTTCAATTCATTTACGGTATTCTTTTTTAATGTCATATCAAATTCAGAGTTTAGGTCGCCACCTATAACTATCTTATAATTTCTAAAACTCGGTCTATTTAAAAGAATTAACAATTCCTCAAATCTATCAAGGAAAACTATAGCACTACCGTTTGGGGTTCTGTATAGAGATACAATAATTAGCTTGAGGCTATTAATAACAATACATGTGGCTTCAAAATCAAGCTCAGTACATAGATGTTCAAAATTTAGCTTATTACACTTCAGTGTTAACTCATTTCTAACAAAAATTGCTACTCCACCATGTACATACTGATTCCTACAAAATGCATTAACAAGAACATAGTCATCTAGTTTATTGAACGTAATTTCTTCCTCTTTACACCAATGTTCACTTAAACATAATACATCTAAATTATTCTCATTCCCAAAAGAATTTAAGACTGTGTGTTTGTTTTTCATCCCTTGTACATTTAAGTAACCTACTTTAAGATTTATATTGTGATTTTGTCGTGTATCTGTAGGTTCTAATACTACTTGCTCATTTAGGCGTGGATCCCTATCTACCTTAACATTGTTACTACAGTTTAAGTTTCTAGTAAAACCTTGTATATTTTGGTGAAAAGTGTGCACTTTCTGAGTTACCTTACCCATAAAAAATGTTCGTCTCGATTTTCCTTTGGTTTCCTCTTTGACCTGCGTATCGTTACTGGGACCGCAGGTGGGAAATCCACAATTTCTTTCAATGTGGCAGCATTTACCTCGGGTTCATCATTTTTCTCACGTACACTTTCTATGACATCTATATTAAGTTTTACGAGTTGATTTTGATCAGAGAATGTTGGTATATGGTCACTTATATTTTTATATTCGTCATTTGGACTACTACCACCTTCTTTAAGTTCCGTGTCCTTATCTTTTTTCTCGACCCTTGTGACTTTATTATTTACATCGACTACTTGAGTTTCTTTATTTACCTCACCTACAGTATCATCCAAATCTACTACAGTATTTACATTGGACAAAACTTGAGACTCTACGTTACAATTCTGATTTGAAACAAAACAGTTTTCTTTGGTCCCTTGTACAATGGGAGTAAGTAGATCTCCTTGTAAGACATGAGACAAGTCTTGAGGTTTTGTGCTGTAACTTTGACTCGGAGTAGAACACTTTTCTTTACACCCTTGTACAGTAGGAGTAAGCAAATCAACTTGTACATCTGGGAGAGCGAATTTAGTAGTATTTTTGTTTACTGGCAATAATGTTATTAGTTTATCAGACAGCAATTTTTTCCCTACTCTATTAAAATGAAGACCGTGTTTAGTATGACATTCCCTTGGAAAGTTATTTACATCAACTACTTTCACATTTTGAAAATGCTTACAGAGATTTTTTATTTTTGAGTTTGTTTTTTCAACCTTTTTATTGACTATGGACGAAGATGTAATATCATGACGATGCGGTAAAGTACTTACCACAACGTTTGTATGGTTGAAACAAGGTAGTGCGTCTTTAAGAGTACACAAAACATTTTCACCTTCATTTCTTGCCACATCATTCGAGCCACCTATAATAATAATGGTATCTCGATCGTTCATACTCTTACTTGCTAATCTTGCCGGATTTATTACTTCTCAAGTCCAGCTCCTGGCTTCACAACTCCTTGTACACAGTAATCTTCTTTTTTCTCTCTAATTCCATTTGCTAATCCTCTGCTGTGACTATCCCCCACAATGAGTATATTCCCTTGTACAGTCACCGTGCCTATTTTTGGTTTGCAAAATCCCTTTGGGTGTGGCTTGTGTATCTTTTGTTTTGAGTACTTATTCGTTTCCGAAACCACAGGTTTCGATTGTGAAACTGCGCGATCTGAAACTGTACATTCGTTGCCCTCAAAAACCTCAAACCTATTTTGTGTAGGTAACCTATATTTCAGTTGGTACATATGATTTGAAGTTTGTCTATCGTTTTGTGCTTTGTTATTATTTACATAATCACCATTCAATCTACGCTATCCTTTATCTTCATTATTGTTTCTTATAGTTTGTTCGAACGATCCACTTTTAGGCCACTTTCTGTTTTTCTTCGATTGTTCCATTTTAAGCGATGGAAACCCACCTTTACGAGGAAATGATTTTTGTTGGGTACTGCAAGATTTATCTTTCATGTCGGTCATAGTGTTTTTTATTGCACCCTTGTACATCACTGACATTTCCTATATGAGTTAACTGACCGTCACTTTTGGCACCACTGTTTTTCAGAAGATCACTCCACCTTTGTACCCTACCGATGTTATCGGTATGACCCAAATGTTCACTAAAGTTACTGTTTATATGTGGACCATATCGAGACAATTGTTGCTGTAACTGAAGCATATCCTCTTCTAACAACTCTATAGTAGTTCTCAATGTCGCAATTTTAGAATAAATATTTTGGAGTTCAGCAAAAATATCCTCTGTAATTGATGCACCTTGATCGTCATTTGTCACTTCACTTACCCAACACTTTGAGCACTGCCGATTTGTATTACCCACACCTCCTTTTTGAGCAACGTCATGATAAAAAACATGATCTACACTGCTACTTTCGTCACATAATAAGCTATTTCCTTTTAGTTTTTTATATCTTCCACAACTATTACCATTATTTGACTTATTTTCTCGAGAGCCACGCAACACCGGTGATGCACTCGCCGCCATGTTCTCAGTACCCCTTGAAAATCTCTAAGGATCAGTATTATAAACTAATTTTGTTAATGGGAGTAACAAAGCTAGTATTTCTGGTCGTTGTATTAAGAGCTGAAACCGGGTCACTTTCGCTGACCCGGACCAACACTTAACCCGATCTGGGAACTATAATGAACTGGGAATTTCCGGCGTCGTATTTATCGTGCTCTGGGCGTAACACCTTCGATCCTGGCAGTCATAAAAGAAATACTGTTCCAACGCAAGGAAATAATTCAAAACTCTGCTTTGCCCTCCGGATCACCGGTTGAAATCGAGTCACCGAGTCATGCTGGATCACAAGCACAGACCTGATGACCAAGTCCAAAACTTGACCCGAACGACCCTCTGACCCGTTCCAGCTCTGGTTGTATTACATGTGCAGATTTTTTTAAAATTTCTGGTGTGAGTGTGTGTGGGGGCGGTAAAATGGTCATGGACAAGTACATCGCAACCATTGCACAACCATGTTGAATGCTTAAAATTATCAAAAGTTCGCTTTTAGAATACAAATTCGTCCTCGCAATGTAAATCATTTATTATCTCTCTTTTCTGTCGAAATTGAGAAATAACTTAGTTTTAAAAAGTCACTCAGCGAAATGACTGGATCAGGATCAGCTCTTAATTGAACGATCAAAAATACTAGCTTTGTTACTCCCACTAAAAAAATAAGCTCGCAACAATGATCCTTAGAGTTCAACAGGTGCTGGGAACTAGCCAACTGTGTAACTTCACACGTGATGTTTTTAGATACGCCTTTTGGTGATGCCAGCGACGATTTCTCTCGTTTCTTCTATTATTACCTATCTGCATACGTATTTACAGGTTAACAAGGCTAACTACACTGCGTACTTCTCAATACTATCCCTTGTTAGTTAGGATGAAGAGCCACCTATTTCAGACACCATCCCGGCATTCTCCCGCAAGGAATTAAAATGAATCAGCGCTTTTCCCAGTGGTAAGACTCTGAAGCCAGCGAGTTTCATCACTAAACCACAGGGGTTGGATTCTCCCCTTGCTTTCTTCGACTCACAAAATCAATTGCAATCAATGAAACTTCCCATTCTATATGTCAGATCAACATAACAGCTAAGATTGCAATATGTATAATTTCTTTTACTTAGATTAATTAAAACCGGCTGACAAGGCTTATACACTTAATTATAAAACACACAGTAAGCGTACTGTGTGTGTGGTTCATAATAAAGTAAAATCTATAAGTCTTGTCAGCCTATTTTAATTAACTTAACTATGGATACAAGGTCTCAGCATAGTTATATCCACATTGTTCTTTTTCTTCTTTGTGTTTTCATGCTTCTATTCATACCAAAGAAAATGAAAGATAAAAGATCAGAGATGCTATTTTGAATGTGGGCCATAGATTTATTCTCTGGCCTACATAACTATCTGCGCAGGGGCGTTCCGAAGGCTCATAAGATGGGGGTTAATGTGCCGAATGGATAACTATGATGATGTACCGAATAAGGAGATGCAGTATCAGATAGTTTGTCTTCTAATAGGAAGAACCCGGGTTCGAAACCCAGCTCAACCTTTCTGAAGTATTTTTCCGCTTGCTTGCGGTTATATCAATAGTCTTGTATCTTATTCCTTCAATAATACATAATTTTAAATTACACAATGCGTTTTCAAATTATTATTATTATTATTATTATTATTATTATTATTATATAAATTTATACACACTTTTCGTAACACCAATGCAATATACCACACACTTTTCATAACACCAATGCAATATTTTTTTCACTTTTGAATATTACTTTACACGGCAATTCTTAACACAATAAATAATCAAATATTATTTATATTTGAATTATTTCAAATATATATTTGAAATATTTGATTTATATTTGAAAAGAAAATGATACTGAACAAGAAACTATTACATTAAGAAAGAAAAAGAAGTACATTAATACACTGACACCTTTACAAAAATTAATGCCTTTACATAAGAAAATTCACACTTGAAGAGTTTAATGGATAAAGACCTTACGAGAAAGTATTGCAAATTTGAAGTTTGTAGCAAACTAAGCTTTACGTCGTTATTTTTGCGATTTGTAATTAATTTCTAGGAGACGTTGCTAATGTGAAAATATTAATATACATACATCAAGATTCAGTGAAAACTCAAGATGACAACTCCATTTTCAATTTACTATAAAATTTTGATTGTAAAATATCCTCTTCTTAAAGAGAATTCATTTATTGCCAACATTAAACTTTTATGTGTAAAATTGTTTTTACTTTAACTCGTATATTCTATAAGTCGATAATAACAATAACGTACTTCTGATCACAAAAATGAATTTCGCATTATATTTTTGAAGTGAGAGAAGTTACACATTCATTCAAATTCTTGACCCAAACAAAATTTTACGTACCATACGAAGTATTATATCTTACACTTTACAAAAGAATATGGTTAGTGTTGAAGTCACAACAAATCCATGTAAATAAACAAAATTTTATGCTGAAACTATCTGGGTATGGCGTTGTTTAAGGAATGCCCATCTGTGAATAATCTGACTTATATCAAGACTATCTACAATATCCTTCTCGGTACACAGTATCATAAGGGAATCTAGTCTATTGTCCGTCATAGTCGTATGTATGTAATTTTTAACTTGCTGAACGCTCTTTCATTAGATGCAACTGACACTGAGGCTGTAAGAGCAAGGCGACAAATGCTGTTTGCCAGTGGCAGTAGATTTTTCATAGTTTGAGCTTTACTCATTACACCTGATAATGATACTTTACTCACGCACTGATCACTATTTCCAACTCCTATAGCACTGCAAAAGTATCAAACTTTAAAGCTGCTAGATATAAAAAAAACTGCTCCTTCAACACGACTAATACTAATATTTTCTCTCTTCGTGGGTGTACTGAAAATTGAGAAAAGAGGTTTTGAGTATTTCTATGCACTTCTTCAGATTTTCCTTGGATAAGATAAGTAGCGTATCTAACACTGCTATAAACTCCATTGAATAGAAAGACTCCAGCGTATGATGAACTTGCCACTCAGCATTGCCATTCAGACGTTTAGGCGCAACACGACGACGATTGAAGTCAATATCAGCATCAACACCCAAAGAGTCTGCATACGAAATTGCACTCAAAATCAGATTCTTCATTCCTACACTGTCATTTCTGATATCTTTCGATGATTTTATGGCGCTCTGAATAAGAACGAATGCCTCAAAAATATTTAGTTCCTTCTCTTCAAGTTTCTGTGTTAAAATCTTAACCTTATACATAATATTCTTCACAAATATTATTGAAACAATGAAGTCAAAAGACAATTATTTCTTGCTCAGACCAAGCGTTGCGGCTTTTGTGTTGCTATCAAGCTCTCAAGATGTAGACATTTTATTTAGAACCTTAACGACTTCATTAAGTGATGCCCAAAGAGCTTTGAGTGATTTGGCTTCCCCTATCCAGTGGGTCTTTGAAAAGTTACGCAAATGAAGTGCTGCTTCGGATTTGGATAGTTCACTACTTAAGAAATTAAAACATGTTGTACTTGATGTAAAATATACATACAAATTTTCAAAGACACTGAAGAAATCACCAATAGATCTTGCATCACAACTATATTCGAAAAACGTGTTAAGTCTGTGTGCCTGACAAGGCATGTAAGGGATTTCACGACCTACAATTTCAGGTAACTTTCTCTGTTCTCCTTTGTTCTCTCCTGACATTGCGCTGGCACAATCATAAGACTGAAATGCTATGTGGCTCAAATCTAATTCATTACTTACAAGAACATCAGTAGTTTTTTTATTCCCGCACCAGTTTTGTCAGAAAGTTCAATAACTTCAAGAAGTCGCTCCTTACCTCATCCCTTCCCTTCCTCTTCAACATAACGAACAACAGAAAGACGGTCTTTGTTAGAAGTATCAGGCGTTGAATTTGATATAACTGAAAAAATGTTCTGGCTTTTTCAGTTCATCAATAATTGTGTTTCTTGTCTCTGTTGCAAGCAACTCAATGAATTCATTCTGATATTTCCCTCCTAAGTAAGATACATGATATGGTCGCAAATTCCAGGCATCAAGCCATTTTTTCATTACATTACAATGCCTAGGCATAACTGAACGAGCTGTTGAAAGTTTCCATTACAATCATCGTCTCCGCCACGAAATGCCAAACTCTGTCTTTCTAAAGTACAAGCGACGTCTATTAAAATTCTTAAAGCCAGTGTATTGTACTTTCGTTTTGTTTTACTCAACAGAATATGCTGCTTTATGTGCTTTCGAAGAAAAGTGTTGTGCCTATTTGCCATCTTTAGACTTTACAATACAGACAGACGGTGCCAACGCGACTTAATTTAATGCTCCTCTGTTTTAATACTACAGAAGTAATCTTAAATGGTCCTAATAAATCCCGACAAACATGTGGATTTGCCGAACTGTTTCACAGTGTATATTAACGAAATGAAACGGTTCATAAAATGTAATGTATTTGCCGAATTAGCAATAAATTTGACGAATAACACTTCTATACAGCTGTACCGAAACGATAACTTAAATTATTCTTGATTAATACCGAATTTGCCGAAAGGCTTTTGCGTGTATGTGTGTGTGTGTGTGTGGGGGGGGGGTACAAACCCCTACACCCCGCTTTAGATTCGCCCCTGTATCTGAGCTATCTACTTTATATAAACATTCAACGAATAAAATACTTACATCATCCACAACAGTAACTTGATTTCCTAGAACCAACATTCCTACTGGTGGAGCTTTTAAACAGGGTCTGCTGCGAATATTGTGTCCTGATGCTCCACATTTAATAACCTGATAAACTCCAGGACCCCCTACTGGCGCATTCTTCTGTTTCCTAGAGAAATAAAACATGAGATAAGTAGCTGTCATTCGGCATTTATGTCATAAAAACAATTACAATCTTTTCATGACTTGTTACACACTCGATAAATATTTATGCATAATTCTCTAGCCTTGACTCGAAGATCTGAAGTAAAACAGGTCTGTATAAGAAAAAAAAAAACGTTTCTTCACCGTCAGTCCGTGGGGACCTTGTCTTGCAATTCGAATTTCATTTATGCGCTTTAGGAAACTATTGTGGCTCAGGCCGGGATAGGGGTGGTGAGAGGATGTGAGCAGGAAGTATGTCCGGGCCTAGTTTCGAAGGTACCATCCTGTCATTAGCATTGTTTGGGAGGAAAAACCCTTGTAAAACCTAATTCAGTGTTGCTGGTTGTTGGGATTGAACCCAGGACCATGCGGAGGCGAAGTAAACGGCTGCTTAGTGTTCCTGTCTTAGGCGAATATAACTTCAAACTATATTTTATGCTTTTTCACACAGAAGACAATAGGATATACAAATTTCGTGGTCTTGAAACTGCAAATACTATTTACCTTAGCACAACAGGCGTTTTGCAAGTTAAAGCTGTAACTAGTTATGTTAATCCGCTCGACTAGAGCGGCGAGTCTAAATCTTGAACTCGAATTTTTAATTTGAATGTATTTATGGCCGGCCTTCTGGCATCTTTGGCTTAGGCAGAGATAGGGTAGGGTACAGAATGGGGAATGTATCGGTCAGGACCGTTCTTAAGGTATCATTCCAACATTCGCCTGCTGCAACTGAGCGGAAACCCTGGAAAATCTCAGTCAGGGTGATCGACCGCGGGGATCTAACACGCGTATCTACTCATTACCGATCCGAAGTCCGCGACATTACCACCTATACTTGGCTGTGCTGGGTTGCTCGAAGTCGACTCACTATAACCGAGACTCAGCGCGAGTTTCTCTGAGCAGACACTCGATTCAATAAAGAGTAGGTACTAAACACCGGATCGACTCAATCTGCAGGTACTAAGCACCGACTCCAGTCTGACCGAGTCGCGACTCGACTTTTGTCTCCCTGACAACACTGTCTGTTAACACAAATATAAAAATTGCGTCAAATCACTTGATATATCTTTATCCAAACATAGTGTATAGGATCTAGTAATGTCCGCTTACAAACTTTATAAGCCGTACAGTACTCCTATTTATCTTTATAGGGTAATACCCGCGTTTATTATGCTTCTTTTTAAGGAACTTATATCTAGAAATCAATAAATACTGTTTTAGACATACTCTCTAACCCATTTTATCAATATTAGATATACATAAATCAACTGAGTGATTGCGTATGGTACGATTTATTAGGCACATTCTTTATCGGAGTTAAGAATTTTAACTAGGATCATACCAGTATTTGATCTGATACATATTTTTCAACTGAATGGTGTAATGATTGTACCCTGAATTTAGCTTCGATATTCTCAGAAACAGAGTGCAGACATAACTCGAATATTATACAGTATAAAAAATTAGAACGTTATTGTGACTACTAAAGAGAGGAAACATGTATAACTGTATGTTGGAATTTGCAGTAGCAGATGCCTGTGGTGGGGCGCACTGAGCACACTATCACAGACAAACTATGTACAGATCGGCAACTTCCTATATGTTCCACAGGAAATGAATGAACGGATCCGACATCACACCAAAAGCAGATTTGGCATGACATCATACTACTAGTATCGACTGTACCAGTAGTACATCAGTTTACCAACTTCCGGTGCCTCTGTCACAAGAACAGTCAGTTCTGTATGTGTGATGTTTTCTACATTATCCTTAAAAAAAAAAACAAGATTAAAAAAATTCAATTTGTCCTACACTCTTGAATAAAAACAACTGAATGAAAAACTACTTCCTTTTGAATACTCAGATAAAAGATAAAAGATCCAGTAAAGTTATAGAATATTTTCGATATTCTTCTTTGTAACTTTTATTTCTACCACAAAACAAAAACAAAAACAAAAACGCATTCATATGTCTCATCAATCTTCACCTCCTCGATACACAAAATCCATCGCTTCAATTTTGTCGCCCGAACAGGGACTAATTCAGTTTTCAAAAAACTCCGATGCTGGCGCGAAAGGCAGGATAGGTGAAACGTGAACTATGATTGCCTCCAAGAAACCAAATCAACCAATCGTGGAGTGTCTTTCTAGCAGTTCCACTGCATCTACCTACTTTGCTTCACACAGAACTAGAAGATACAGATGTGCTCAAATTATTAGACTGACGTCAGTATTTATTTTTTGTATAAAATTGCATCGGCATACGTTTTAAATTAATTCTAATTACTGTTATTAAATTCCTTGCTCATTTTATTGCATGTCACGTATGGTTTTCAACAACAATATTTTTGACACTGTTAGCTTGGCGGCAGAGCGCTAAATCATGCAAAAGGTGAATGGGTCGTCACGAAATCAGGCTACGATCTTTGGAAGTAGTTTTTAAAGAACGTTTAGTGTATGTCTTGCTGCATTATTCCCTCTACTATAAAAAGTATGTCAGGTTCGCAGTAAACCATGACTGACATCGGATGATTTACACATTGCAACTTGAACATCTCCGTAAGTCAACGACGAATATATCGTCAACATTCATCAAATATAGTGAAACATATTTTCTTCCATACATTAGAAGTCCAGTGTTAGTCCTTGTGCACACTGGAGACGGACGCTTCTTTCAATAGTTGAAGTATTCGAGACCACCTAAAGACATTCTTACTCTGTGTAAAGTATTTTGTCCTTTCTTCTTTGGTCGGTGTGACTTTTTGCTCCCTAAACAACGAGTTCCTGTAATATTCCCAGGAGTAATTCCTGCACCATAATGCTTAATGCTTATTGTAGGGAAGCTCCCGTTTTCACCCACTTCTTCCAACTCTGTTTTGCGCTTCTCTTTCGTCGCAACACAGATTCTACGTACATATTTTTACATACAACCGCTCTCCAAGAAATTACGCTTTGTGTATATCTTCCTTTCTCCAAAAGTCATATGTTGGAGATCTAAAATTGTGTTTATAATCATTTTCTAATATTGTGTATGTCTATTTTGTATTTGGGTTCTTTCAAAGACTAAACTGCAACCGAAGAAATTCTTTCTTTGGTCTGTGACTATTTGGGTACCATATGTGTGTGTGTGTGGTCTCATGTCACCCTCGTCCTTCTACAGAAAACCAGAGCAGAAAGAGGGTAGAGGGAGGGGTTGGAAGGAAGAAGCAAGTGGACAGTAAAAGAAGAGACAAAGGCAGTGCGAAGTGACCCTTGAGTGCTGAAACAAGCGAGTCTAGTCTATAATCGGCGTGTGTATGTGTATATGTGTGGGCGGTATTGTAAATACAATCGTAATTGTGTAATATGTATATAATACGTAATCAATATATATATATATATATATATATATATATAGGGTCTATCCCCATTTCTGTCTTTCATTCAAGTACTCCAGCAGCTTCCGTGTACGGAACACCATACAACTTCAACTTTACGCGGGAAAAGTCTCTCTGGCCATTTATACTATGTCGAAATTACAGAACTTTACAGACAATATACACATATACAAAGAAACACGTCAAATTACTTTAAAACAGCCAACTGCAACTGTTTAATATCATGAATATCGTTATCTCATCTACTGTAAAGAACAGCGAGTTACACTGCCAACTTGTTGGTACAAAGAAAAGCTATATTATCTCAAGCATGATCTGCAGAACGCTCCTCAATGCTGGTTCAAGAGAGTGATACAAGTAGTCTAGTTGTAATGTACACAAGTGGAGAATAAAATATTAGTAGTTTGACCGTAATATTAGATGCTACAGGCCTTCGTTATTGGATACGAAAAAGAAACTGAAATTCTCTAGAGTGCGTCTAATCATTTGAACACATCTGTAGTTGTTTGTTTCATAGGCCTAATACCAATCACTAAGAACTAAAAAAGAAAAAGGTTGAACAAACAGTATACACAGAAATAGAAGTTCTTACCCCTCTTTTTGCATAATTTCTGGTAGTTTTCTCATAATAGTTTCTTTGATTATTTCATCCAAAATAGATTTGGGTTCTTCAACTGGTAATAATAAAGTTTTGCCCAAATGTTGGTTGTATTGTAAACACCACGCTTCACTAAACCCATTCGTACAGTACTGGCGAATTGTATCCTGGCTTAAACGAAGCCATACACCATCGTCGTTATGAATCTGTAAATCAAAATATCAACTATTAGAAATATTATATTTCACTTTCTTTCATCATCGATTCATTCGTACATATCATCAATTTATTTATAGAGAAGTCCGTGGCAGCATTTTCATTACATTTCACACTCAATTCAATACAAACTGGTTATTTCATGTTCCATTCTAACTAACTTAAAAGCTTTGGTAGACTTTATTTTGTATAGGCCACTCGAGTAACTTTTGACTTCGGCCCGTCACGTTCTAGTTAAAATCCACGATCACAAACATCTCTGCCCCAACCGGGATTCGAACCCGGGACCTCCTTCGAGTCGATGGCTCCAACTAACTAACAATATGGCTTACGAAACTCGTACGTATATCTCCGCAGTAACAAATGTTCGCCATTGGACTATCCTGGGCAAGATCAAGCCAGTTTTCACCACGAACACTTACCTTCCGAGATCCCTTCTAATACTGTCTCATGTTTCATTTCATTCTGCACTACAAAAAATAACATCAACTATCTGTGTGGTAACAGAACTTTCGCTTATGCCTGTGTCTATATGGGAAAGCCCTTTATCATAACAGTGTCTGAAGAAAGCTATTAAGAACTTTAAAAAAACAATAACAAAACTTAGGGTGATGGAAATAAAAACTGACTGGTGTATAAGAACAACAGTGAAATAAATAAAAAACTGGAAGTGTAAAAGCCTTTCGGCAACTGTTAGATCTTTAAAAAGAGGTGCTATCTTGGTCCTTCATGTTACTTAATATGAACTATAATTCAGATCAAGAGCTTATATTCACTTATTTTCAGCTTATGAAGCTGAAAATATACATAAAAAATCATAGAATCATTGGACCACATACTATATTGTAACCATCGATCACCACTGATTTTACACAACACAGAATAATCCAGATCCTAATCAGAATTAAAATGAATGGAATCACTAATTCTCAAATCAAACTGCCATTGTAGACAATACAACTCAGAACAACTGAAATCTCGAAATTCTTGATAAAGTATCATCCTGTTATAAGAACATTTTGGCTCAAAACCATAAACCTGAATCTTACAAGGTTATACAATCAATTAAAAACAGAAATGTGAAAGCTATAAAGGGACATTCACCTAGAAAGAATCAAAAGCAAATAAACAAGATAAAACTGAAAGCATACTGAAAGGGTACATTATCTCAAAAATAATGTCCATACTTCTCTCACGCCCGAATGTTAGAACTCGATCTAAAGTTTCTGGATCATCCCTAAGGATTGACGCAATGTTATTTGAGATGTTATATCGTTGTCCGCGATGATCGTACCAGGGACAATAAAAATAATGAATAAATAAAAAGACGAATAGTTAAAACTGTATTGCACTCTCTATAACGTGTGGTGGTTCTAAACGCAGCAAAGGATGACCGTGTGTCAGGAGATTGTATCTTATCCATAGGCAATATAATAACACTTCTTTGCACCTACAACTCTGTAAGATGATTTTCATGACCACAGAGCACCATTCCGCATTATATCGACACTTATAATACAGAAACAACGTATGAGGATATTATGCAGGAAATTGGTCCATGTCGGCGCTGTTGGGGAATCTAAAAGTGAAGATAAAGGCTTATAAAAAGTTAGTCTACTAAGCAACAACTACAAGAACTGAAGGATTTATTAGTGTATGTAACTACTGTTTGAGGCTCGGTGCCAGTTTTGGCATGAAAGAATTCACTTGGAGCTAGAAAAATTATTTCCTGACAAAAAAGGTAAGTTTTTCGTGAGCTTACTCCTGATAAAACGTTCACAAATAGCAACTCCACTAATAATGTTCACAAGTTCGCCTCCTCACGAGATGTGTATGTACATCCTATGAAGAAACTTTCGGGTCTATTGTGTAGACAATTTTCATGTAGACAGTCAAAAGTTCAACGTCGTCGATGAACTAACGTATGCAATTACTTTGCATTGGTAAAATGAGGTTCCCGCGTTCCAAAGACTTGTAGACAGTATACCTGACGGGATATATACACGATATTTTTCTAAAATGGCTTATTTATATGATATTAGATGTAGTGATCGCATAATTTCGGAACGGTGATTCTGTTATTTTCTTCTGATTCTCTGCGTATAATGATAAGAACAACAGTAATAACATAAGTAGATCTCTTGTAAGGGTTGAAATACACAACATACTGAAACTGAAAGCATTGTCTCCTAACAAAAATGTGGAAGAAACATAGTGGTCGTGTCGTTTCATTTTGCAACACATCTTAACATTTGTCGTATCTGAATCGATAAGGCAAGAACAGTCATTAATTCTGAAATAACTACGCTAAAACAGTCATACCAGTACGCATATTCTGCATACGTTTTCCACTAACCTTGAAAAATACGCGAGTTTTCATTTTGTAACCACGTGTCATGATGTTAAAAGAGAATATGTCCATGGAAACGTTGTTCAAGTAAACATAAAAACATTTCAGTTGATTCCATTGTGCTTCATCAGGTGTTGGAAAATCCAGAAAGTATAACTTACACAATATTAAAACTACCAAGGGTGAAGGGTAGGTGAAGATAAACAGTCTAGTTAGAAAACCACTAGGCAAAAGATTATCTTAGTAAATTACCAGATAAAGTTCCAACAAATAAAGTTACCTCATCCACAAATGCTATTGTGCCATTTACATGTACCACTCCTATCTGCTCACTTTGTAGAGAAGGATGTGCCCTTATTCTCAGCCCTGCACTATTTTTAGCTACGAACTTCCGAAGTCGACTTGGCTGATGAGGTGCCTTCTTTACAACACTCTGGATGGGAGGAGTCACACCTTGAGGTGGTTCTCGCACTTCCACTTTATATACCTGTCAAAAATATACACAAATTTTACTTTAAACTATCTCAAAGTATCACCCAAGATACAATTTAATCTCATTCCAAAGACAGAAATAACAAAAAAAAAATTATTTATCAAAAGATGTATCAATTACAAAGTAGTAAACGTTTTTACAAGTGTTATTCACGTTAAGCAAAATGTTACACAGTGCATTGTTTAGCCCTTAAATGTTCTTGTTCATGTATTTTTTTAAAGCTTTTTAAATTCATAAACTTCAAATATCCAAGCTCTCTGGTGTGTGTGTGTGTGTGTGTGTTTTAATTTTTAATTTTGTATTTTAAAGTTACCACTTTACGTGTACTGGAGAACCAGTTCTCTAATATTTCATACGCAATAACTGTCTTGCTTCAAGCTGACTAGCGCACAAATGACTCAAACCCTTGCTTTCCGTTTTGTTCATGGACGACCCAACTGACCACTACACTGAATCTTCAAGCAACGTTCTCATGTATGCCGATGACTGTAAACGTTTTAGAGAAATTAAAACCCTTGATGATGAAATGCAACTGCAATCGGATACTGTAATTTTCTCTTCGTGGTGCGATACATGGCAGCTCAAAATTAACACTGATAAATGTACTGCCTTCTTAAGGAACGTCCTCTTCAAAGATTGTATCATCTTAACACAAACACTCTTGCCAAAGTTCCATCACATAAAGATCTGGGTGTTTTGATCGACTTAAAATTGACTTGAAGATCATGTTACAATGTCGACTAAAAAGAAAGTCATGAAATTTCTATGTTTACTTTATAGATTCGTTCATTTGAAGGATCCTACATCACTTAATTTTACAAGAGTTACATACCTCTTAGTTTATTTTGCAAGAGTTACATATCTCCGCGCCTTGAATATTGTACTCCTATCTGGGCTATCGCTCGCTTTCGCGTCCCATCCACACGCAATTTCAGCAATAAAACTACTTTTAGAAGTTTTCCATATGTACGTATATATTTGAATGACTTCAAATATCTGTATAAAATTATTAATGAACATTCCTGATCTGGCGATATTCATCACGAGTTGTCTTTTCGAGTTCCTGTAAGATCCACTGTCAGTAATGACCTGTTTGCATTGCGAATACCCAGGCTTGCTATTGTACAGAGTTCCCTAATTTACAGGTTGTCTTATCAGCATAACCAAGTTTCAAACTATCCTGATTTTGCTCTACCATATAACATTTTTATGAAAAACCTGGTATCGATATCTGATGTAAGTTGAGGAAATGATTTTGTCTTTGTATATGTGTTGATATTATCCTTTTCGTTATTGTATTTGTTCACTTGGTCTTTTTGACTTGGAATGACCCTAAAGGTAAACAATCAATACAAAAGAAAATAAAAAAAGAGATTGCCACTACTTTTTAGATTTTGATGAAACTTGGCAGTGTGATTGGGTCGAATGAGAAACTGAGATTCGCCAAAGATTAAATGTTTAAATTGCATAGTTTCGGTTTCATAGGGGTTAGCCGCCATCTCGGATGATTTGCTACTCTGCTTCAAGACCGGAAATAATTAATATCTCCGTATATATTAGAGATACAAGGTGAGCCAGGTGTCAAATTAAAGCTTTTGGAATGGCCTTTCTAAATATGGAATTTGGTTCAGCCTCATTGTCACATAATTGTGCAAAATATGCAAAACCGTGCAAAATATATGCAAACTTTTTTGACAACTTTGACCCCCAGTTTCTAATTTGGGATAGTACGCAGCGAAATTAGCTTTGGTATATTACTTGATAACATCGTTGCCCATGATAAGACAACATAAAAATGTTGTGTATTTGCTTCTAAGGTATTGTAAACACTGGTCAAAAATGTAACTGTAATTTTGGTCAATCCATGTGAAATCGTCCAGCTTGGTTGCTTGAATCTTTCATTTTTTTTATATTTATATCCCTTGTATAAGAATAGTTCGAAGCGTGTATTATTTTATTTTTATCCCAACTAATTATAATTAATGGTGGCTACTTTTGTATTGCAGCGCATACCACTATTTGTGCTTGCAGACGTTTACGGAAAATGTAGTATCTTCGGACTCGTCTCTCATAGAACATTCAAACAAAAAACATTTTTTTTTCCTTAAAGTCAGCTTGATAATTTTAGTCCTGTGCATGAAAAGCCTAAAACGTACCAAAACTAGTCAAAATAGTATCCAAGTATGATTGTAGAAATAGAAACAACTTCAGTTTTCAGGGTGCTTTTTCGCGCGGAAGGGATTGAATGCCAAAGTTAATTTTTAATACACTATTATATATCAACGTATATTTAACGGATACGAAGGCTGATGTTTGCTTCCTTAATTTTATATGCATTTTTGAAAATTCAAACATTCGTACTTTAGGAAACTGAATGGTGCAAATTAAGGAAGCTAATACAAGTCTTCATATTTTGTATCCGTTAAATATACGTTGATATATAATAGTGTATTAAAAATTAACTTTGGCATTCAATCCCTTCCGCGCGAAAAAGCACCCTGAAAACTGAAGTTGTTTCTATTTCTACAATCATACTTGGATACTATTTTGACTAGTTTTGGTACGTTTTAGGCTTTTCATGCACAGGACTAAAATTATCAAGCTGACTTTAAGGGAAAAAAAATGTTTTTTGTTTGAATATTCTATGAGAGACGAGTCCGAAGATACTACATTTTCCGTAAACGTCTGCAAGCACAAATAGTGGTATGCGCTGCAATACAAAAGTAGCCACCATTAATTATAATTAGTTGGGATAAAAATAAAATAATACACGCTTCGAACTATTCTTATACAAGGGATATAAATATAAAAAAAAATGAAAGATTCAAGCAACCAAGCTGGACGATTTCACATGGATTGACCAAAATTACAGTTACATTTTTGACCAGTGTTTACAATACCTTAGAAGCAAATACACAACATTTTTATGTTGTCTTATCATGGGCAACGATGTTATCAAGTAATATACCAAAGCTAATTTCGCTGCGTACTATCCCAAATTAGAAACTGGGGGTCAAAGTTGTCAAAAAAGTTTGCATACATTTTGCACGGTTTTGCATTTTTCGCACAATTATGTGACAATGAGGCTGAACCAAATTCCATATTTAGAAAGGCCATTCCAAAACTTTAATTTGACACCTGGCTCACCTTGTATCTCTAATATATACGGAGATATTAATTATTTCCGGTCTTGAAGCAGAGTAGCAAATCATCCGAGATGGCGGCTAACCCCTGTGAAACCGAAACTATGCAATTTAAACATTTAATCTTTGGCGAATCTCAGTTTCTCATTCGACCCAATCACACTGCCAAGTTTCATCAAAATCAAAAAAGTAGTGGCAATCTCTTTTTTTATTTTTGGTAGTTTAGACATGGTTTTATTGTTTGACAACCAAGTTCAAAATGGTCATTAGTGCTGTATATGGGTTCTTGTTAAATAAATAAATAATATTTTCGTTAACATACTCTTTTTCTCACCTTTTTATCCTATATATATAAGAATGCATAATGAAATGATCTTAGCATTAATCATATTCCACCATTATTTCAATTGAAGACCAACTATACAAGTGAATTGTTATTAATGTCCTAAACGAGCGGGTGAGCTTCTAAGGACGGGATTTACAGTTTTTTTGGTAAAGTGGGCTCCGAATCACTGCGTTCAATGGACCCTGGCGGGATTGAGCCCGTGACCATGCGCACAGAAAGCATCTATATAAGACAATGGCAGAATTTTATTCAGAACACTACTATTCATGTCATTATTGCTCTATTTATTACAATATGAATTGTAAAACCAATACCTCGTCCATCTCGTAGCCATCAATAGTAACTAGTACAGAATACCATCCAACACTTCCAGGAGTCCATGTAGCACTGTAAGTACCGTCACCATTAGGGCGCACCAACATGTTCTCACTTGACCTTTTAATAGCAGGAGAGGTGTATCGGAGTTCTTCGAAGGAATAATTCTCATAAGCCTGGAAAAATGAAAACAGGATTACTGAAACTTCGGCTTCTGACACAATAAAATAATGTAGTGCTTCAAAAATATAAAATAATATAGTGCTTCAAAAATATTAGTAACATTGTGAAAATGCATTAGCATTATATAATATTTTAAACCATTTTTTTTAAACTTCTTTACCTATTCTATGATAATTAACTAACTCACTCACTCTATGGCTTATGGAACTCGCAAGTTCATCGCCACAGTAACAAACGTTCGCCACTGGATTCTATCCTGGGCAACATCACGCCAGGTTTCCATCACGAACATTTACTTCTCGAAGATCTCTTCTAATATTGTCCTCCCAACGACGCCTAGGTCTTTACAATGGTCTTCTTCCATCCGGCCTTTCAACCAGAATAGAATAGTTCTTCGTTTTTCCCCCATCCGAGCTACATAGCCTGCCCACCTTAGTAGTCGCGATTTCATTATTTTTACATCATCTGGTGAATCATACAGTCCGAGTTGTTCTTCATTATGCAGCCTCCTCCATTCTCCAGTTATCTCCTCCCGTTTTGGCTCGTACATCTTTCTCAAAACCTTATTTTCAAATACACGTAATTTATGTTCATCTGCTAGGGTCGTACTCCAACTTTCGCAACCGTAAAGTATTACCGGCAGAATAACCGTTCTGTATATTTTCAATTTCAATTTCCTTGATATTAATCGCAATGTTAGAAGCTTTAGACTGAATAGAAACATGCGTTCCCTGATACTAAGCTACTTTTTATTTCTTCCGCGACTTCATTTTAGCTTGTTACGTATGCACCCAAGTATTTAAATTTGTTTACTTTCTCTATAACCAAATCCCTAATTCTTATGTTTCCATTTCCTTCATTCCCTGTGTTCCGGCTTGTTATCATGTATTTTGTTTTATCTATGTTTACCTGTAGACCTATCTCATCGCACGCTTCTAAGATATTGGTGTTGCTTTGTAGTGCATCTATATCGTCCTATATTAAATCTACATCATCTGCGTATACAAACAGTTGACTCAAACCACTCAATGATAGTCCCTTTTTGTCCACCTTTATTTTTTTAAATCGCAAAGTTAAACAGTAGTGTGATAAGGCATCGCCTTGTTTCACTCCGTTGCGAATTTTGAAACTATCTGACATATTATTACCTATCCGTAATCTGCTTATGAGGTCGCTGAGACACATCTTCACTAGTTAAACAAGCTTTTCGGAATTCCAAATCGTATCAGGATACTGTATAACTTTTCCCTTTTGATCGAATCATATGCTTTCTTAAAATCAATGAATAGCTGGCGAACCGTCCCACTGTATTCCCATTTCTTCTCCAACATTTGTCTCAAGGCGAAAATCTGGTCCAAAGTGGATCTATTTCTAAATCCACATTGGTGATCTCCAATTATTTCATCTACGTATACACTTAGGCGTGTTAACAGAATATTACTTAATACTTTGTAAAAAGTAACGAGATTCCGCGATAATTACTACAGTCCAATTTATTGCCCTTTTTCTAAATCGGAACTATTATTGAGGTTTTCCATTCCTTTGGGAGCTCCTCCTTTCTCCAAATAGCACTTATCAATTTATATAGTTCCTTGATTAGTGCTGTTCCTCCCGCTTTAATTAATTCGTATATTCCTGGTGATTTGAAATTTTTCAATTTCTTTATCGACATTTCGATCTCGATCTCACTAGGTTCAGGAATCCACGGTTCTGTGGTATGGATTCCAAATTCCTCTGTTTGTTCACCGTTGTATACATTAAGAAGTTTGTCAAAATAACTTTTCCACACATCGACAATTTTAGTCGGATCCGCCTGAAGATCTCCACGTTCATTCCTAACCATTCCTAACCTCGGCTGGTAACCATTTCTTAAAGAGTTCACCCCTTTGTATAGATCTCGTATGTTATTTGTCCTCCCGTTTTTCTCAATCTCCTGAATCTTCTGCGTCAGATATTCTCGCTTTTTGTTTCTGAACCCGCGTGTAGTGTTTCGGATCACGTTACTGTAGTGGTTGGTATTTGCTTTGCTTTTATTACTTAGCTATCGCTGCCTTACTTGTTTTCTTTCCTCATGAAGCCCTCAGGTACCTCAAAATTTAATTTATACTTTTGGGGTAAACTGATCATCTATATTCGGAAGCACATTGTCCTTCTGTAAGCACTACTTGTGTGTAAAGTGATGGGGAAAGAAAACATCTATTAGAAACACATCAACATTCACCTTGTGAGACTGAGGGAAAACCCTGGGAAATGTTCGCTCTGGATGACAGACGAAATATAGTTCGACTCAATTTAACCTTCCATAACCAATTCGTACACAGCATCCTAAATCATTATATTAATTATGACTGTGTTAATCATTACAAATAGAAAGAAACATACTATGCTATACATAACATACCTTCATAATTGTAATTGCATAATAACACATTTTATCTTTGATAGTAACTTCGTATGGTATTTCAATAGAAGGATGAGGATGGCCTCCAAAGGTCATTGCATCTGGCTGACTTACGCGCCGCATTTTTCGTCCTTGATCTTCGCCAACCTCCTTCTTATCAATGGGCACTGCCTTAACCTCGATCTGAAATTACATTTATTTGTATAATAATAACCACCAAGTAAAAATACCAAAGAAATATTTCGTGAGAAAACAGTGAGAGAGAGATTCACTAAAAAGGAGTATATAGTCATAATTGAGAACAGAAACACGCAAAAATATAGTTAAACACAAATAACAATCACATAACACAGATATATTTTTCTTGAAGTTACAAACCTTTGACGTTCTTCAATCTCCTACGTTATGAGGTACTGTATTGTATTTATTTAGCATCCTGTAAATTATACAAATATAATATATGATTTATCAGATCAGGAATATTACAGAATATGTGTTACACAAAGTAAATACTGTACATATAATTACAAGATCGTAAGAACTTCAAGCTGCATCATTTTCGCCTAATATTTGGCTACGAATGGTTTAATTTATTTGCAATTTCTAAGCGTCACTCAAACTCATCCACTGAAGAATAATTCTTATCAAGTAAAAACTTGGATACTTCTGTCTTAAATTATTTAGTTTTTCCAAAAGCTCTTATATCGTTAGGTTAAAGGGTTGTACAGATTCAAGCCAAAATGATCGACATTGTTAAATGCCAAAGATTCAAGTCTATATTTTTGCTTCCACCACGTCTAGTTTTTCTCGCATTTTAAAATTGAAAATTTAGAGCCTTCATTTTAGAACGAATCTTTAATTTTATTTATGACCTTTAGGTATCTACGGTTCAGTCCGGGATTGAGGAGGGGAAAGGATTCGGGAAGGTGTCGGCCAGCGCCTATGTTGAAGGTGCCATCCCAGCATCTGCCTGATGTGCGTATGACTGAGGAAAACCCCTGGAAAAACCTCAGTCAGGATGGTCGGCCGCTGGGATCGAACCCACGACCACCAGAATTCTACGCCAACGCACTACCACTGAGCTACGACGGCTCGTTCTTTCATTTTAGAATCTCATATTTTGTCAATTTCGCCTTGTGTAGCGTATTTCGCGTCTTTCTCTTGTTGTTTTGACTTTTGGTAGGTTATAGAAGTGTTGTTTAATACGGTACAAGACACACAAGAAAATTACCATGTAAAAAATTACACAATTATTAATGTGAGAAGAATGACTGATCATCTGAAATCATAGAGGTACCTGTTTAGTTTTTTTGTTTGAACTACTTTTTTATTTGAATTATTATTATTATTTGTCTTTGCACCGGATCGAGTTACAGGCATTTAATTATAAATTTGGCATTTGATTAACTCTACTAAAAACAACTAATATTTTTTTATTTTTTATGATTCCGTCCTTCCGTTTTGTAGTTCAGTTTTTCTTTTTGGTATCCAATAATAAAAATGCTTCCGGTTTTGGGGGTGGGTGAGAATATTTAGATATAGTTTTCCAAGGGTGGGTTATTTAAAAGGAAGTTTTTACAGAAACAATAAGGTTGTTAATTTCCACAAAGTTTTAAATTTAAAATATTGTTACTTTCTATTGTTTGTTTTTTAAAAATGGTAATTAAATGAAGGTACTATTTACTTTGTTACTTTTTAGTTGGTATTAACGTAATAAAACTTATTGAGATGTTTCTAAACCCTGTAATCAGCGTTCGATTTGTTATCAATTACGAAGGGGGAGCGGACCGGGAATCCTACAATTAGGCCTAATTAATGGTTGCTGGTAAGTTTGAGCCGGTAGTGGTGAAACCTACTACCTGTTTAGGTAGAAATATATAAAGATTGTATCCCTGGTTGGGATGATATTCGGGTTCAACAACCCGGGATGAAATACTCTGGTACCAGGGAAAATCCCCAACATCCCCCCTGGCAAATCGAACACTGCTTGTAATGAGACTTTGATGATTCACCACAAAGACCCGAGCGATCCACCACGTAATGATTTTTATTTGTTGTCTCAACAGATTTTAGGTAGAGCCTTTTGACTATCGGGATTGTAATTTTGTAGTTTAATAAGTATAAAATTGTTTGCTTTTTCACCGACACCTTTTATTATAAAAGTTTTACTATATGAGAGTAATACAATAAATAATACAGTTGACTAAAACAGTGCCCGGAACATAGGCTGTATCGAGATATTAGGTGGATTGCCAGTTTATTTGTAACGACTTATGATTCTGATCTGGGTCGGTTTGGTAGGAGTATAGCGATAGATTGGATCAGACTCCAGACCAAGTCAGAGAGGTTTAGGTATTCCGACTCCAGCCCAAGTCGGTAGTAGAGGTTGGGACGCTGACTCCAGACCAAGTCAGAGGGGAAAGGAAGAGGTGACCATTTTTCGAATTGAAGTGAAGTGATAATCTTCAGGTGTCTGGTGGAACTTTTATAGGCCTTTTCAGCTCTTCTTATAGGCGTGACTTTAGTTACTCCAAGTTTCTCCACTTGGAGTCGGCGTCTTCTGCTACACTTTCCTGTTTACATAAATACTATTTTCCTGTGTTTACATTGTTTACGTTGCGTCGTGTGCGTGTTCTATTGACACACATCTCATTACAAAATATATCATCATCATCATATTCAGCCGTTTTCTATCCACTGCTGGATGAAGGCCTCCCCCTTTTCTTTCCACATATATCGGTCTGCTGATATCCTCATCCATGTAGCTCCTGAAAAACGCTTGATTTCATCTACCCATCTTACATTTGGACGTCGTCTCGGTCGTTTCTTTTCTCTAGGAATCCACTGTAGTACATTTGTCGTCCACCTTCCATCTGTTCGTCTAGCTATGTGACCGGCCCATCTCCACTTCATCTTCTTCGCAGTCTTGATTACATCCTCTACCTTTGTTTGTGCGCGAATCCATTCATTTCTCTTCCTGTCCCTCCTGGTTATTCCTAGCATGCACCTCTCCATTGCTCTTTGTGTGACTCTCAATTTTTGAGTCGTTTGCGCATTCAATGTCCAAGTTTCGCAGCAGTACATCATTACAGGTAGGACACATTGATTATAAACTTTACGCTTCAGACACATTGGAAGTTTGCTTTTGAAAATAAAGTGTAGTCTTCCAAAAGAACTCCACGCCATTTTACATCTTCTATTTATTTCATCAGTCAACTTTGCATTCGATGTTTTAAGCTGGCCTAGGTAAACATACTCATCAACTATGCCTATTGTCTCTCCGTTAATCTTCACTTCCTTCTTTGCAGCATGTTGGTTGTACATTACTTTTGTTTTACTTAAGTTCATTTTAAGGCCTATTTTCGAACTCTCGTTACTCAG
>JAGDQP010005164.1:4110-57212 GCA_022664845.1 Lepisma saccharinum
ATAATAATAATAATAATAATAATAATAATAATAATAATAATAATAATGAAATAATACTAATAATAAGGTTCAATTTTATATTTGCAACCAACGCACTTAGTATTCCATGCTTCTCTTTAAATTATTTTAGTGACCAGTGTACGTCATTCGAAGACGCTTTTGGCTTGAAATGCTTCTTTAAATCTTTATATCCAAGTTTAGAAGACATTAATGCATGATCATTCGATAAAAAAAATATTAGGAATGAAAACTAAAAGAAATCTTCGTTGCAGCAATACTGTCCGTATGAAAAACAAATGAAAGCTTTGAAGCAAATGTTGGGAATGTTTGTGCTGCCATCTAGAATGAGCTTTCACTAAACAGCACGATTTGAATAATATTTACTAGATCCATAAAAAACACGTCTCACAAGCAATCTTTTACGAACCTGAGAAACAAATTTTAATATATCGAATTTACATACTGTATTTTAAGATTTTGTAAAGTCATTTAAAAAATGTCAAACAGGTAACAAAGGTATAAATTATAATGAAATTATAAAAGTAACTGCTTACAACTTAATATCATACGTGCATATTTCAATCTCCGTAATAATTGTAAATATTATTAATCAGTTACACAGAACATAGATTAAGATATGTTTAATTTAATTTCAGAGATTATTAGAGACTTTTAGAATATATAAATATACTAAATTACAGAAATTCAAAAACTCAATTTCCAATTTTCAGGAAGTAAGAAAATAATATTTCAAATGCGTAGTCGAGAACGATAAGAATTCGAATAGTTTACTTCGAAAAATAAAGCGAAACAATGATAAATAGAGTTTACATAATCTTATTCCGTAATTGGATTTCAACAGTGCACTTCTTATGTGGGTTCCTGTTGTCAACTTGGAAAACGTCATGTATTTCTGTCACCACGTCCGTCAAACTTTCCGAAATAATTTCAACCTATGATTCCACCAAGACATCCGAAACCACCTCTTATCCCAGTTCCACCGATGACAACACGTACATTAAGCTGTCCACCTTCCCCTCCTATAATTCCACCCCAGCCTCCAGATCTTCCTCGGAGACCTATTCCGCCAATACCATCGCGGCGTCCTATATTTCCATCCTCACCTCCTGCAATGTTTGCATTCTAACCACCTTGATCCCTTCAAATGTTTCCACTTCTACCACCACCTAGATTACCGCCTTGACCTTCTAAACCTTCTCCTTGGCCAAGTCCATCATGTCCACTTTGTCCTCCTTCTCCTTGCTCTCCTCCTCTGTTACGAGAATAACATACAACGGTGACCAGTAATACAACCAATACTAAAGTCAAGTTCTGTAATTAAATTAAATACTAGGGAATAAAAATTTAACAAAAGCTGTTAGATGTGAATTCAGAAAAGTATGGTTTCTTAAGCATATTATTCTTTGTTTTAATTATGATCTATTTAATCACAGTTAATACATTAGTTCATGAGAGTATTAACTTCTTTTCATCAAAAAGAAGCAAATAAATCAACCAAATAACTAACTGTATGGCTCATGGAACTCGCAAGTTCATCAGCGTAGTAACAAACGTTTGCCATTGGATTCTATCCTGGGCAATATCAAGCAAGTTTTTATCACGAACACCTACTTCTGGAAGATCTCTTCTAATATTGTCCTCCCAACGACGTCTCGGTCTTCCCAATGGCCTCCTTTCTTCCGGCCTTCCAACCAGGATAGAATATAATCTTCGTTTTCCTTCCATCCCAGCTACATGGCCTGCTGCCCTTAGTCGTCGCGCTTTCATTATTTTTACATCTGGTGAATCGTACAGTCCATGGAGTTCTTCATTATGCAGTCTCCTCCACTCTCCAGTCATCTCGTCGAGTTTCGGCCCGTATATCTTCTACAAAACCTTATTTTCAAACACACGTAATTTATGTTCATCTGCTAGGGTCGCACTCCAACTTTCGCAACTGTAACGTATTACCGGCAGGATAACCGTTCTATATATTTTCAATTTCAATTTACTTGGTATTAATCGCGATGTTAGCAGATTTTGGCACCCAAATATTTAAATTTGTTTACTATCTCTATGACTTCATCCTTAATTCTTATGTTTATATTTCCTTAATTCCCTACGTTTCAGCTTGTTATCATGTATTTTGTTTTATCTATGTTTACCTGTAGACCTATCTCATCGCACGCTTCTACTAAGACATCGGTGTTGCTTTGTAGTGCATCAATATCGTCCCCTATTAAATCTACATCATCCGCGTATACAAACAGTTGATTCAAACCATTCAATGATAGTCCCTTTTTGCCCCTTCTAATTTTTAAAATCGCATATTCTCATGCAAAGTTAAACAGTAGTGGTGACAAGGCATAGCCTTGTTTCAATCCGTTGCGAATCTTCAAACTATCTGACATATTATTTATTACCTATCCGTACTCTGCTTACGGGGTCGCTGAGACACATCTTCACTAGTTGAACCATTTTTTTCGGAATTCCAAATAGTATCGGGATACTGTATAACTTTTCCTTTTTGATAGATTCATATGCTTTCTTAAACCAATGAATAGCTGATAAACCGTCCCATTCTATTTCCATTTCTTCTCCAAAATTTGTCTCAAGGCGAAAGTATGGTTCAACCTGGATCTATTTCTTCTAAATCCACATTGGTGATCTCCAATTATTTCATCTACGTATACACTTAGGCGTGTTAACAGAATATTACTTAATACCATGTAACAGATTGGAAGTAACGAGATTCCGCGTACAGTCCGATTTATCGCCTATTTTGTAAATCGGAACAATTATTGAGGTTTTCCTTTCCTTTGGGAGCTCCTCCTTTCTCTATATAGCACTTATAAATTTATGTAGTTCCTCGATTTGTGCCCTTCTTCCAGCTTTAATTAATTCGGCTGGAATATTGTCTATTCCTGGTGATTTGAAGTTTTTCAATTTCTTTACCGACATTTCGATCTCGATCTCGCTAGGTTCGGGAATCCACGGTTCTGCGGTATGGATTTCAAATTCCTCTGTTTGTTCCCCATTGTGTACATTAAGAAGTTTGTAGAAATAACTTTTCCACACATCGACAATTTTAGTCGGATCAGCCTGGAGATCTCCACGTTCATTTCTAATCATTCCTAGCCTCGGCTGGTAACCTTTTCTTAACGAGTTTAACCCTTTATATAGATCTACTATGTTATTTGTCTTCCCGTTTTCCTCTATCTCCTGAATCTTCAGCATAAGATATTCTAGCCTTTTGTTTCTGAACCCGAGTGTGGCGTTTGGTTTCGCGTTACTGTAGTGGTTGGTATTTGCTTAGCTTTTATTACTTAGCCATCGTTGCCTTGCTCGTTTTTGTTCCTCATAAAACTTGAGGCATTCTTCATCAAACTAAGGTTTGTTTTTCTGCTGTTTCTTCTCACCTACACGTTCCTTCGCTGCGCTCTTAATTGTTTCACGAATTGCCTCCCATATCTTACTTACATCAGTTTCATTATTAATATCATCATTATTATGACTCCAGTCGGCTAGGATTTCGAACTTATTTGAGAGTTCGAATTGGTAGTTTGCTTTAATGGTCGGATTATTTAATCGTTTAACTTCGAATTTCAGTTGTTTTGCTTGTTTTCTCTGTTCGTGATGCATAACTTTTCCCTTACTTTTGTGATCGCTAATTGATGGTCGGTGTCACCTAAAGCTCCTCTGTACGACCTAACATCCATTATGTTGCTGTGTCTTCATCTGTCTACTAATAGATGATCTGGTTGAGAGTTTTACCGTTGAGAGATACCCTTGGGATTTGTGTGTGTCATTGTATTCAAAGTACGTGCTCTTTACTGTAGGTTTTTCGAAATCTCGAAAATTATCAGTCTTTCTCCATTCTTGTTGGTCTTTTCGTGAAGGCTGCATTTGCCTATAGTAGGTCTATATTTATCTTCCCTCCCTACTTTTGCATTGAAATCACCCAACACATTCGGTCAAACAGCCTTTCTAGCTCATTGTAGAATTTATCTTTGTCGTTATCAGTAGCCACCTCGGTCGGAGTATAGATGTTTAATAAGACCGTGTTGCCCCATCGAGTACGTATCGTAACGTACGATAGTCTTTCGTTTACGAACTCTATATTCTGAACCGCCTGAAGGATACTATTCTTAATGAGAAACCCTGTTCCGAAATCGTAAGACTGTGTTCCACCGTAGTAGAAAGTGTACTTACCCTGTGGGATGCTATCTTGACCCTCCCACCGAACTTCTTGTATCGCTAATATGTCTAGCTCGTACTTCTCTGTCTCGCGTACCGCCACCAGAGGAGCGCCCGTTTGGTATAATGTTTCGTACGTTCCACGTTCCTATCCTAAGGTCTTTCTTAATCCTGTTCTTGGAGCCCGCTGAAGCAGTCCCAACCCGGAGATCCGAATGAGGGACTAGTTTACCTCCAGAATATTTTACCCCAGGAGAATCCATGAACCATCTGTTACTATTTCTTGACATGTTTTAGCTTTGTAGAGTTGTCAGCTCTACGACCTCACATTAAAGGTAGACATTCAAAATGTCGTCCTCTGTCCATCTCTGAGCCTTGCTGATGTCTTCATCTACAGCCTCAGATCAGCTGCTTCCCCTCACCATGATATTGTTGTTCGGGGTTATCTTCCCCTAGCCTTTGTAGATCCCTCTACTAACTGCAAGGCAGCAGTACAGGGTTTGGTCCGCCCCGGAATTTCCGGTATCCACCATATCTGGTCGGCATTCCCCTATCCGCCACCTGGGGAGGAGCCTGGTGGGAGACCAGTAACACCAACCCGCTAAGCAAATAAATAAATAGTAAAAATTAATAATCTTCTATACTTGGGTTTAATTAGTCGTCGTGGCTCAGACGGTAGCGTGATTCGATTACGCTACGATTCGGGCGGCCAGGGTTCCAATCCCGGCCAGGACACTGAAAACTTTTCTCCCAGTGATCCCATGCCTGGTTCCTATCAAATTGAGTACCGAAGTGTCCTTGGTATTCCTGGGCAACATGGGAAGGTACAGGAGGTCGAACGTGGGACTGTCACCCCACCTCACTTCGTACTGTAGGCCAAGAACATGTGATGCTCTACCTCCACATGCCTCATGCACCGTTCGCATCGCGTGCGTATCGCACAGGGGATAGCTTTACCTTTTTTAACCGTTTACTTGGGTTTAATGAGTGTTTGCTTGATTTTCAACATAAATCTGTAACCTGTTCCGTCAAACGCATAGAGGGGATAACAGGCATTGTAATAGTGTACAGAATATTTTTTCTACAGAAAAAAATATATCAGAAAACTGCAAACGTATCGATTGATTAACATCAATCGCATGTAATTGCTTTCTTCTATCATACATTGCAATTGTCGTCAACCAAAAGATATAATTATGGATAACTCAGCAATACTATAAAGTTTAGTGACTAGCCATGACACTTAAATTAAAGCACGGTTTTGTAAGCAAACAAATACGAAATATTAACAAAAAATAAATTTGATATAAATTTACTAAAAGTTGTTTTGTACTATTATTGTACTCTAACTGATGCCGCCATTTTTCAGTTAAGCGGTCTTCGAATTACTAGCGTCAAATACGATGGGATTCTTCGTATTTTAGTGCTGTTAACAAAGTGAAAAAATATTCAATAAAATACCACTTATTTTTTATAAGGATTTGTTTGAAAGTTTCCTTTGTCCGCAAGAATAGAAAGGAAATAAATCTACCAATATAGCTAATGTAGATATTTGCTTTCGTTATCAAAACAAAACATATACTTTCACGTACACTTACCAAAATCTTCATGTTTAGGTCACTTAGAACGGTGTTAAAGAATTATGTTTGATATCTCTTATTTACTTGTGGCAAGGTTTTATTTAATGGTGTTTATGCTATAATACACATTTAGGATGATGTAAGTAATTTGTGTTCAAGGATCCAAATAAATCAATTGTGTACATGTTTTTCATTGAGTCGTTCACAAGAAAAATGTAGTAACCAACATTAATATCAACAGTGACGCAGTGACGGAAGAACCTTTTACTAAGTGACGATAATGCTGGTTAGTCGCATTGGTTTTAGATTTTGCAAGGGAAATGTATTATTCCTGTACTCTGAATTGGGTATTGGAAGGAAAAATGTCGTAACAGCTAAATAATGTTGTCGATTCTCTCCTGTTCCTACTTCTTGTTGGTTACAACATTATTCGAGAGAACCAAATAAATTATAAATTGTTATCGAAGAGAATAAAAACCGCTTGCAAATTTATACCTTTCATGTGAATAATTTCTCCATAGGCTTTTCTAGATGACAAGTAAGCAGTGATGAATCCATGGGTTGGCCTAGGAGGGAATTCTCCCAAGGAGATTCCAAATTCAAGCTGTAGCGCGTCTGACTACGAATCAGGTGGTCGGGGTTCAACTCCCGGCCAGAACGCTGGATATTTTTCTCGCAATGTTCCTACATCTAGTGCTCTGAAGAGCACCCAACTTTCTGTGCAATTAAGTACCAGAGTGTCCCTGGTACTACTGGAAATCTTGGGAAGGTAAAGGTGGTTGAACGTAGGACTGACAAACCCATCTCACTTCGTACTGTAATTCGAGAATATGTTAATCACTACCCCTACATCTCCCATCCATTGTTCACGGCGCGTGCGTTTCGAAAAAGGGATAGCTTTACCTTTCTATCTTACTCTCGGGAGAATGTGTTCATTTCCTACTTCTAGAAATGTTATTCACATAGTATGAAAGTAAGTGAAAGAAATCCATTCTGTTTATGACTGCTTCCCACATAATATGAAGAGCTTATTTCCAAAGATTCTTATCTCAATTGAAAAAAAATAACTTCCAGAAACAATATTTGATTAATTTTCAACTAAACCATTTCAAATAGAAGTTCCGTAATAAACAGGGATTCCGCGAGGATTTTCAGTTTTGGGAGATGTAATGTCAAGATTGGGAGGATGTAAGTGGAGATTTTTACGGTTTCTGTTGTTTATTGACTAAACATTTTAAGTTGGGGGATCCTCTCGCGGATTTGGGGGCGTAAGGGGAAGTGGCTGGTGGAATCACTGATCATGAAATATTATGATATATCATAATAACTTACAATGGCAATTACTTTTGAAATAGTTTAACTTAAAATTTAAAAAAAAAATCATGATTTCTGGAGTTTATTTTTGTTTTTAATGGATATATAACCCTTTGGAAATAACCTGCCATTGTAAGGTACGGTTCTAGCATAAATTAAAAATTTTGATACAATTTGTAGCTGCATTCATATTAAGTTCCACTCTTCTCCGTTCGGATTACTTCTCGTGGAAGACCTTGCTTCATTTCGGAGCAGGGAAAGATAAAAGGTACACAAATCTCTCAAACATTTTAATTTGACATAGCCTTCCATACTTTATATAGGCATTATAGAGAAAGACCGATCTAAATCCGTTTTTTTTATTGAAAATGATTTTTTTACACAAAATAATATATTTCTTGAATGTTCGTTGTTGTGGATAAGTGATATATGCCGGGTGTCCGTCTTAACCGTGTAATTCCATACATTTCTTTCGTCTAAGCAATGTTATTAACATTGCACTTTTTAAATTACACATTACATGGAAATGTTTCACGTTTAAAGTTCATTTCCCAAACATTTAATAGAAAGGATATAGAACATTCTTCCTCTATAGCCCATTTGTCTCAGTTGGACCTTGGTTTACGGGACCCTACACCATAAATCAAAGATCATATTCGTTTGTGCCAAGACACTATGTTTGTTTCTTAATTAAGTGTTTCACACGCACGAACATATAGATAGTTTACCTAAATATTACAATCAATATCTTTTTATGTTCTGTACCTATCTCCAATCATTGCCTTTAACCAGAGGTTGCTTTACTTACTTTTCCTTGGATTCTTCCTGTCCGAATTGTATGTGAGTGTGACCTGTGTTAGAATCTACTTAATATTACCCTCCAAAAAGTCATTGGTCTCCTACATCAAACGATTGGTTGAGGTCCTTGCTCTGTTATAACCTGGTGAAGCCCGCCACTCTATGATTTATCAGAATCCATCCTCTCTGGCATAATCTCAGTTAGGTTGCATAGGACATTACCTCTAATACTCCGTCATTCCTTTTGCAAAATTTCAGACAGGTGGGTATGAAAGTTGGCAGAACCTCCAGAGACTGCACTCGCGGTCCAACTCGTTCAAATGGTGTTCTTTGGTATTGTACTCGGAGCTCTGGTCAGGCCAATCCAAGCGTTGATCATTGTTCTCTCCATGCATAGCACGTAGTATGGTCATGTTGAAAGTATCATGGGTATCTTCGTAAAAAACGCCACAGGATTGTAAGCATTTCATCGTCGACAATTTTACAGTAACGTTCTGCGTTCATGGTGCCACGAAAAACCAAAAGTGACCTGACACGGTAGTTTGTGAGACATTCACATACTACACATATAAATTTCTTGGTGGGCACTGGAGACTCTGGTAGATGTTCGCTAGGTAGCTGCCACGTCAGTCGGACCGAAAGTGTAAAACTCGTAACTCCACAGAACCTATTTGCACTGGTCCAGTCTCCGAGCTTGTTTGATCCTCTTGACATGGGTCTTACATCCAGCTGCACAGCCTGAATATCCGAGGTGGTAGGCCTCTGTTTGCAAAGTTCCAATGGCAACGGATAACCTTGTAACTACCTGAATTTTATATCTAAGGCTGGTGATCGGCTGTGTCCTGTTTTCTCTTTTGGTCACAATTTTCATTTGCACGCAACGTTTGATATTCATACATATCGCTCTACCATTCATTTATTCACGACGAATGCTATAGTGAACTGTTTCCTTCCTAGCTTAGTGGTGATTGTCCTGTGTCTCTTAACCTCTCTTTGTATTTCACACTTTTTGAAATTTGGCTGCTCTGTGCCACGCGGCATGCCATTCACAACTAGCTCACTTGCTCACTGAACCATCATATTTGGCTCAGGTTACGTGACGGAAGAACGTGGCCAATCTCGTAGCGTTACAGGGTTACTTACTCTTTTCTGCTCTACTGTATATAATGTTTGAGAAAATAAACGAAAGCTGTATAGATTCTTGGTCCTCTATGCACTTTTTCCAAATGGATTCTGTGATATATTTACAGTAGAAATACCGCTTTCTCTTAGTACATTATTTGCACGAAATGCGACTCGATTTATTAACCAGGGAGCACAAAATGTTCATCGTAACCCTAAAGGTTGAAAGAAACAACACGTACAAAATGAGTACTTATCTTCTTCAACACTAGTTTCTCCCGCTCAAGGCAAATTCCATCCAGGATGAAAATGTTTGAATTCGTCACTCGAATTAAATGTTTAAAATTATTACAAGCTCTAACTAAAGAAGACTTTCCCTGAAAGTAAGTTCTGTTTGGTAATGCCCAAAACACAAAAGCATATTTAAAGGACTCTTGTATTGATCTCTTATGTCCATACCTTTCACTATTACTCAACATAGTTACTATCCTTATTTAGGCACCTATCATAACGAGGCACAAAGTTTCGTATACCTGGATCGTGGAAAGATGCTGCCTGTGATGCTAACCATTAGGTGGAGCTCCTATCATGTCATTGTCTTCGTTGAATCACCGGCCACAAAGGAAAGATTTAAAGTGCAAAATGAGTTTCAAATCAGTAGGGGTCCGGTCTAGGCTGTATGTGTAAATATATCAGGACGCTATACTGCACTGCAAGCACGTATCTGTCAACTGAATGAGTTCTAATTATGTGTTCTCTGATGTACGCAACCTGAACTTGGTGGGAGTAAAAGCAGCAGGGCATTATCTTGAGATTGTGAAAGTTCTTTGACTTCGTTCAATGTCTTTATTATTCCTTTCTCTCGGTTTCTGCGCATCGATAGAATCTTCTGGTATAATCTTTGAAGTTCATGTTGTAGTCAACACCTTTCTGATAAGAAATGGTCATCACATTTTGATGCTGTTCTTGTTCTGCATGACCAGAAGATAATAAACGCGCGGGATTGTATATCAAGTGACCCTACTGATTTATGGCAAACCTAGTCTATCTATGCAGTTTAGATTTATATCATCACTTGAATCTTTGCTGTTTTTCGATCTTAGTTACGTTCAACGGGACGGAAGGATGGATTTTAGATACCATACCATTTTTTACATTCCGAATTGGTGTTGTGAGAGAATAGTGCAAATTCATAGCATTATAAAAAATCTACCTTTCGCCTCACTAAAGTCTTGCTTTGTTAATGAGCTATTTCTTATTTGAGAAGAACTCAAGTATCTGCTTAGATCAAACCAAACATTACATCAATTACAGGAATTGAACATAACGGTGGAGGTAGAATGATCATTAAAGAAAATGAAGAACCTGGAAGCGATCTTTCTGAAAACTGACAAGTACAGAGGAAAAATGGGGAATGTTCAATAGAAATGGGTTTGCATTCGTGATGGAGACTACACAATGACAGCTAACACATCAAAGGGTTTCAATAGAAAAGCGTAAATAATCACAAGTTACGGCAATTTTGAAGGTATGGAATACATATCAGTAAATGTGAGAATTAGACTTTCCAAATACGTTTTACGAATAATGCATATACCAACATTCGTTCTTGCTCTGTACTCTTCAATTCTGTTTGATGATATTCTTGAAAAGCGAAAAGGTAAGTATGATCCTGCAATCGGAAAAGGGGATACATTAGTTACCTTAAAATTTCTGCAATCTGAATTGGTATTTCAAGGATTTTGGAGACAAATTTAGCAAAATAAATTCAAGGATAATAGTAGTTGTCCTGATTTAGATTATAGTGATGTCAAGAAACTGAAACGAAAGAAAATATAAGTACAGATAGATCAAAACAAGAAAATCGTCTAAGTAATAATAAAATATTCAGGGTTGAGGCATTCATACCTTTTCTGGACTCTTTGATAGAATGTAACATATTTACAGCTCCTTTTTTCTTGAGCTATAACCTTTAAGGCATTTGATCTTATAGTAATAAAAACTAATCAGTTGTTTTTGAACATCACTCTTTAACTCAAGCACCACCCTATATAAATTTATTTACAAAAAAAAACATCATTTAGTTTGGGTACGAGACAATGTGGATATTAGATGAGGGATTGGATCCTTGGCTTTAGATGCATGAGGGCAGCGTGTTGTGGACAATGCTGGAGATTATTTTGAGGGTTTATCATAATGAGACGAGTTTTTGTAACATGTGCTTTAATACGTGTATATGTCACATGGTTGCTTGCGTTTTCTTTCTCGATTCCTGCTAACAAAATATCCATTATGGGTACTCTTTCACTTGCACGTAACACATTTTTATACATCGTTCACTTGTCGAAATATTAATGGGTTACTCCCCAACCCTCCTATATATTTGCGGTCTGTATAACAAATAAAGTCTAGCGAATATAAAAAAGTAGAAAAGCATATCCCGAACATTATATTAATATTTATGCTTTCAAACGTTAGTAATGATAATAATAAAATGATTAATAATAATATCAATAATACTTGCTTATTCTTATGGCGCCTACTACAGAAAAGTTTTAAAAATAAAATGCGTGATACTGCTTAAAGAAAGAGAGAGATGCAAATAACCAATAAATCTTAACACGTGTATCGCATAATCTAAGACACACTCTCCTGTCTATTTTATTTAAGACTGCATGGCCTTCTACAATGGATAATAATGAACAATGATCATAAAATAAAAATATTATGGAAATCACTTAATACACATAATCAAGTATTGTCTTTACAGCATAAACGTCTAAATAACAAAGACATTAATCAAGAAAGCGCCTTTCAAACACAAATTAACAGCCAACTCGTGGGTAATGAACTACTTCCCTTACTCATTTCGACTAATTTGGGTTAAAATTGCCTAAGAACTTTGAGTATATATACTACCCTTAAGCTCGTAGACAGATAAGTATCTTTCTACATCGCTTCAGACAAACAGTTCTAAAACAACTAATAATGAAGGTTGCGGTAAGTAATCTAATTGAAGTATTGCTTTATTTTACAACGAACAGTAATTAACTACATACTTATGGCTTGGGGAACGGCAAGTTAATCCCTGCAGTAACAAATACGGGAACAAACTAAGCGATGGTTTTACGTATTATAGATCAAACCAAAGCGCTCAGTATAAAATCAAATACTCCTTTAACAACCATTCAAAGAAAATAGTCTTAATCATAGTTTTCCTCAAACTTTCAGACCATGAGGAAAGCAACGACTTGTGGCTCATCTCTGCTTGACTTGTAGCTATTGAGATACAGTGGGTGACAAAATGATTGAAAAGAACCTGTCAGTTTTAGAGTCAACGTCATTGCTTTTCACACCCTTTCAGACCATAATGAATCCAGTTTGTTTCGGATCGTATCTGTTTGACTTGTAGTTACTGAGGTCTAAGGAAGGGACAAACAGACAAACCGGGGATATGCTTTATCAGTCCTATTTGGCTGTTAGCCTCTGCGACACAACGGACAAGCTCGGTTCTGAGTTAAGGTGAAACGACAGGACTGCAAGGTAAAAGACCACGCGCTCAATGTACCGTTCGTCGCAATAAGAAACGGTGGCTCAGAGAATTTATCCCTCAAGGTACAGGCGAAAGTATATGGACTTCTGATTCCGAAACTTTGATGAGATACGGTCACTCGCGGTCCACATATTCAGAGAAGTTGAGCTACTGGTTCCTTCCCTCCGAAGAGAAGCAGTCGTCCGCGGCCCACAGGTTGAGAGAAAGTAAGCTACTGGTTCTGTTCCTCCGAAGCCCAGACGTTGTGAAGGTTGTAAATGTGCTGTAGATTTCGTACCTCGAAATGAGATACAACCTTCACAACGTCTGGGCTTCGGAGGAACAGAACGACTGCTTCTTTGACTTGACTCTCTCAAGTTGACTTCTCTGAAGTTGAATTTTAGTCATGAAAATGAAAGAAAGGAAATATTGCCCACACTAGGTCGTGTATCGCACTCTAAGTTCCGCCCATGACGAGAGAAGCGCTCGCTTTTGGAGTCCCTCAAAGTTGTAGAAAGCTCGTCCAATAAAAAGCACGTGGTCCGTAAGAATATGTGCTGTATTGTCACAAAAGCAATAAATCACTGTTTGCACCGATCTAAAGGCCGGGTACATTCTCATCAGAGGTATAGTAAAGCATACATTAAACTATGATAACTACTGTTTTAAACAATCAAATAATTATAAAAAGACATATTAGGTAATGTAAGGAAAATTTCAATGTGATCTTACTAATACTATCAGTTAAACAACGTCAAAAATGATTTTAAAAATATCTGAAAAAGAACAAAACAAAGAGAATTACTGAAGATTGCTAGCTGGTGCAGCATCTCTTGTGCAAACTATTAGGTATAGTCTATACATATTAAATTCTAGCTACATGAACAGCCGCTATTCAGCACTGTTACAATATTGTATACATTCCTCTCTTCCCTAACGTTTATACGGGGCTCACTAAATGAATTTTGCTTAATTGGGGTACATAAAATGGTCATCTTGGAATTTGACCTCTCGCTATTTTGAGTAAGGTCAATATGTCGATTCCAAATTTTGTCCAAAACTTTTCAGCACTAACTTCCAAATAATTCCTCGCCCCACCTTGCTATTTGAACTTTGGAATCGACCCCAGCTATCCTCTTGGAAACATGGAGTGGTCGCAGGTGGAATGCTTTGTCCAAATATATTAACCTGTCAAAATACTACTACTCGTTTTAAAGCATTTTCTCAATTCTATTCGTTGCTGAGATCAAGGGGTTGGAAAAAACCTACTAGACACGTTGTATAAAATGCTATATATCAGCTGAAATTAAGTGTGTCTGTGCGGCCTTCATTAATAGTAGAGTGCTACGGAACACTGGCTTATTTGACTTATATATACTTTTGATTAAGTAGGAAAAATCTTAGTTTTCTTGAGTTTTATTAAAAAGCTGCGTTTGTGGACATGTAAGGAAGATTCAAATAGTTCAAATTAAAATATTGGGTTAAATATTCTCATGACATTACTGGTGATCTGTTTAAATGTACGAGGGGTGTTCCATATTGATTTACACTTATAAGAATCTTTATGCATCAGCAGATACATCCACTTTCTCAACATAGTCTCCATTAAGAATAAGGTGGGTGTGGAAGCATCTGGAACCCCAGCTAATTAATGGCAGTCGTGGTTGCCCGACTTGTGTGGGGATGAGCGTTGTCGTGTTGCAGAAAACCTTTCGCCCATTTTCCTGGCCATTTCCTCTGAATTGCACGGCGCACACCCCGAATCGTTGTCACGTATGACTCGCAGTTAATGGTGGTCCCGGGTTCCAGCCAGTCAATGAGTATGATTCCATCCTTGTCCCAGAAATCTGTTGACATGTGTTTGCCTAAGGAGGGCTGTGTATGGAACTTCTTGGGCGTGGGGCTGCCTTGATGCTTCCACTGCATTAATTGGGCTTTGGTCTCTGTCTCATAGTAGTGTAGCCATGTCTCGTCGCCAGTAACGAGTTTGGACATGAAGCCTTCTGGATCCTGGCTGTAGCGTTGCAGAAGACCACTACTCATATCGTTGCGCTGTTGTCTTTGTGCAGCATTCAGGGATTTTGGAACCCACCTGGCAGACACCATACCCATCTTAAGGTGTTCGTGTACTATGCGGTAAGAGTGTTTCTGGCATTTCCGGTTGCCACCTGCAGTTCCGTGAACGTGATGCACCTGTTGTCCTGAATAAGCCTCTCCACTCTTGAACTGTTCACTAGTGTTCTCATAGTCATTTTCCTTCCAGAACTGGTTCCCTTCGCCGTTGATGTGCGGCCTCTTTTGCAGCCGTCCACCCAGTTGTATATGGTTTTGCGTAACGGTGCGCACTCTCCACACACTTCCACCGATCGCCTGTAAATTTCCGCAGTCTCTACACCTTCTTCCCACAGAAACCACGTTGTCCAGCGATGTCCTTGCTGATCACCTTTCATGTTGTCCGCTCACGTACTTACAGCTGTTGGTGAAATGTGCTGCAGGGTACAGGGATTACGCGTCTCTGTATTGTTCTTCCACCTGAAGGTAGACCTAAGTACTACTTCCTTCCAACTTTCAGGACGAATTCAATGGTGGACCCTGAAAGAAGGAAAAAAAGTGTAAATCAATATGGAACGCCCCTCCTATTTCTACTGAGGAAGGTGCAAGCTTTATTTTATCAAAGTACTATTTATTTGATAAACAAGTTTGCAGAGAGGCAAGTTAAATTTACATTATCTTAAAAAGTTTTCTCTTGAATATATAAATTTTTTACACTCTTTTATGATTTCTGAGGATAATATTCTAATTAGGTTAGTTCATAATTTCACATATTCGCTTATGTAAAACACCCAGTATATTTGACTATAACTGAGTGATACTAATTGAATTCCACTATGTGCAAACTAAAGGTAAGGTTCGTTATTTAGAATGAATATCTAGAGCAATCAATCACGTCTAGCAGGCTTGTGAATAACAGGCACATGAGCATTGGTGTCCACTTTATACCCCTTACTTAATTAACAAAGCAGATACATAATTGTCACCAGTACCCATACTTCAAAAGATTATAGAAGACATACTATCACACATAACTTTTAGATATGGAATCATGTGTCTCAATATTACATTCGAAAATTCTTTCATAGTCAACATTTTTAATAAGAACGAAAGTAGCAATAATGTCAGCATGCCACAGTCATTATATAAATCAACGATCTTAAGGCAACGTAAAGACTTTACAGAAAATGAGTGATACTTCCCTTCAATTTCCGTTTCCAGTTACTCAGAACCCCTTTATGTAGTATACTTGTATTATACGTGACTCAAATCATATATACAACAATAATATAAATCGTAAAATCGCACGTTATCAAAAAATGTCGAATACTTTTTTTAAAAAAGAATAAATGTTATTATTGTGAACTGCGGGAAGAAACATTGAAACAGTATAATCCCAACATTAAGTAATAGATTTAACAATTATGAAGAAAGGTTTACCTTCTTGTTCTATGATCATAACCTTAACTTTATCGAGGTATTTCTCTCAAATGACACTTTTCGTATTTAATTCTAGTATTTGGCCTTAATTCTTGCTGCGGCTGTCACAGTAGAATGCTACTCACGTAACAGAGGACAACATTGACAAAGAGAAGGACAAGGTGGACGTGGAGGAATCGGTGAAGGTGGACTTCGAGGAGATTTTGGAGATCAAGGAGGAAACATAATAGGAGGTCAAGGTGGAAACATAGGTGGACGCGGTGGCGTTGGTGGAGCTGGCCTAGGAGGTCTTGGACGTTCGGGTGGCAATATCGGAAGACAAGACGGTATAGGTGGTGGTCGTCTAGGAGGTCTCGGCGGCTGGAATAGAAATGTAGGCAGACAAGGCAATATCGATGGAGTGGATCTTGGAGGTGGACTTGGCGGATGGGGTGGAAATAGAGGAAGGCAAGGTGGAATCGGCGAAGCTGGTCTAGGTGAAGGTTTTGGAAGCTGGGGTCTTCGTAGACAGCTGGGAGGACGTGGTGGTGCAGTATTAGGCAGCAGCTACTGAGGGCATAGAAGAAACATTCTTCCTTGATGCAGTAATGAGTAATCTGTGGTGAGGTAGGTTTATGAATTTGTTTTGGAATCGTCAAAACAAATTAATGTGAACTTCTATTTCCTTTAGGATAACTTATATGAATCTAAAAATAATTTTTGAAGTTATATTAGAAATAAATTGAATGCAATTGTGGAAAGCTTCCTTGCTCATTTATTTTACATAATATATTAGTTCAACATTTGAAAAGTTAAGTGATTTAGGAAGCTAAACTCTACATGTGACAATAATATGATTAATAATTCCTTCGGTCATCCGACTTCTGTTTCAACCTTATGTATTACTAAGTGAATAATCAAAGCGTTGAAATTGAGTGCCGTGCACGAAACTGGTGTGTTGTGCTCCCTGTATTCCCCCTAGAATAAAATATTTATAAGGATTTAATGAACCCATAGTTTTGTTATAGAAAGTGGCGGAGATCAATACAGTTTTATTTATCTATCATTTACTAAAATCGACAATATATTAGTAATGATTACCGGATATTAGCCATTAGAAACATGAAAAATAGGCAGGGAAATAGGCACGTATAATTTTCAAAATGTGCAATAAAATAGGCATAAGCATAGAAACAGGCGATAGAAAAGGCAATAAAATTTTCCTACAATTAATAAAGATAGGCATAAAAAGCTGAAGGTGCTCAAAAAATATAGAATCATTCCTGAATATTTTTTGTATTTGCTTCAAATTAACCAGCACCCCATCAGCTAGACAGTCTACACTAGACAGACAGATGTCTAGTTGTTTCATCTTTGCACACAGGAATCACGCAAGTCCAAAATTTTACATTATCCATTAGTTACACAGTAATACTCTGAAAGAAAATGTTGGCCACTTGAATCTATTAAGAAAATTATTTAAATGCACACTTTAATACTGCACATAAAAGTCACTTTAGTTACAGTTTTTACACTATATAATCCACTCAACGGTCCGAGCAAAAAAAAATCAGCGTCTAATTTTGGGTCTTGTCTTTGTGTTTCTCTCCACTCGTCAGCTGTAATGTTAGACAAACTACTGAGTAGGATACTGAACTGGTTAACCTGTAATGTCACCAGATTTTTCAGTTGTAAACGCGACAATGTGTCTGGGATATATTCCACTTGAATTTCTAAATCTTGCAATTCGATGTTCCATCTGTAAAGTCGATTCTTCCCATATTGAACATTGCGGAAATGGACAAGGGTTTGATAATCCGAGTAAATTATCAGGCTATGTCTTATCAACAGTCTCCTCCATTTACGAACTGTATGTACAAGGGCTAGAAATCCTAGTTCAGTTATAGTACATATGTTTGGCTTCGCAAGGCTTCAACGTTTTACTTGGATGATTATGGGACAATCGGTGGAATGAAGGAGGTAGAAGATGAAGAAGGTAGGGAATGAAGAAGGCTGATGAAACCCACACACGCGGTGTTTTCATCCACCATAAAGTCCACGTGGAACAAGCAGGGATTGAAAGAAGAATATCAAGAGCCAGAGGCAGCCCTCTTCCACTGAGCCAACGCATCCTCACTAATCTTTCAAACTGTCATGGACATAGACGGGCGACATTTTGAGAATATTTTGTATCCTGAAATACGCTGGTACACACTCAAACATACTGTACATAATTTGTAAAATGTATGATATATACATCAATGAAGTGATCGTAAACAGTATATAAAGTGTAAATACACATTGAAAGGTATTAAATGGAATTTTTTTATCCAATATTTCTTTTCTGCACGTCTTTAACCAAATTCACATAACTTTTGAAGTTCGTCCGATCGATCGTTTCTAATCTAGAATCCGCCAAGACAGGGAAATTTTTACTATAACGAATGAATGTTAAAACATAAACAAACTGCTATACAGATGGAGTTCCCATAGGGATCCAACTATTAATTTACATCATTCTATAGAATGTTCTCCGCTATTTGCAATGGTTCTAGTCCCATATCTGTATCTAGTTTTTTTTCCTGAGATATTCATGTTCTTGTATTGCAAGATCACCACAGAATGATGTAAATACAAGTAAGTCTCACGAAACCCACGGTTTTTATTATATCATTGTACAGTAAATTATGTACTCTTTCGAATATGGCAAGTTCCATATCTGTATTTAGTGTTCTTGTGAGATATTCATGGTATCAGATAATTAGCTCAACGGCAATTATATACATAAATAATGATGTAGAAACAGGAAATGCCACCTTCATGGATTTTCCACGAAGAATTAACTGTCTTTATTATTACATCCTATTATACCAAACTCTCTACTTTTTCCAATGGTGCAAGTACAAAATTTACATCTGATGTTCCTTCTGAAATATGCATCGTTAGATATTGCAAAGTCAACGTAATTATATATAAATAATAATGTATAAACAAAAAATGTTTTGTAGATAAAATTTCCACCAACATCATTCTATAGGAAATGTTCTGCTCTTTTTAATTGTCTAAGTTGCATACCTGCATCTTGTGAACCTTGTGAGACATTCATGTTATTATGTTGCGATGTCAACACTATTATATATAATGAAGAAAAACAAGAAAGTGCTTTTCAGATGAAGTTCTCGCCTAGAACCCATTGTTTTTGTAGTATTAATCTATAGGAAATGTTTTGTTTTTTTCCAATGATGCTGTCCCATATCTGTATCTCGTTTTGAGATGATATTCACGGTAGTATGTTGTAAGGTGAATACCATTTGAGAAACAGTCTTTTTTCGTAATCACTACTCCATGATATCTAAATAAATACGGTCTCTACCAGAATTTTGTTATCAAATTTCAATTCGCTGAAGAACATAATAAAAACTTAAAATTTGTTTTTTCAAAATACATGAAATATGACTTAATAAATGAAATTCAAAGTGACGATTGGGACAACATTTAAGAACAAAACATGATAAATTTGAAGCGCTGCAACTTTGGATACAGGTGCCGTAGAAACATTATCATTTGTACAATAGTGTGAGTAGACAATAGTGTGAGTTTTCGGAATGTTAGGTTGTTGTAGACATGTGTCTATTTAAATATGTACCAATATTGTAAGCGGATGCTGAGTTAAAAAAATATTCTTTTTCCGTCGTGATATTATAAAAAAAACTTTGACTGTTAAATTTAAAAAAATAATATTTGAGACTTTTTGGCAGTAAACAATTATTCTGGGATAGGAAATCCAACATTTAATTATTCAAAAGTCTTTAGAAACAAAATAAAATATTCGCACGGAAATTCAGCGAGAGAACAGAGTGCCTTGCATACTGAGCATCACACTTGTGCTAAGCTGCTTTTAAGGTGCAGTATCTTCCAAGTGACACGACAGGCCATTTAGTCAATGAGAGCTAAAGTTCTTGGAATTGCCTAACAGTTTATATACATTGATGTAAAGTGTTTAGTTAGATAGTTTTAAAGTAAACAGTTTCTCAGTGACTGATTTGATTTCGATCTTTATACGTATCTGAACTAAACTATCAGCCACTTCGTAACTATATTGGACTGATCGGTTAGTGTATAAAAATAAACGCCAGAGCAAACAAACATTCCACCTTGATCGTCTACTTTCAATCTAAGCAAATGTGGATCAAATGTTCAGTTCACAGTTGTTTACGCTTGCTATTCCCGTGTGACACAATTGTATAATTATGATTTAATTTCTGAGTTTATGCACGTACCGGACTGTGCATATAATAATACATGCTAAAAATAAAAGTTACAAGTTTGCAAGAACTAAGACGTTCCCTGCCTTGATATATTTATTAAGTGTTTAATAGCATCAATCACTTCAGCGTCGCTTTTAGATAGAGATCAATGGTCTGAACTATTCTTATTTAAATATTGAACTTAACTGAAGCTCTTACGTTAGGCTCATACGTGTGAACTTGTGTACCGGTAGAAGGTGATAACAGATACAGTTTCCTGGATTCAATCGTTGATCGAGCGCGATCCAACATTTACAAGCGATCATAAGATTATGCTCTGACAAGCTTATAAAATGCAGGTAAATAAAGGCTAACATAGAACTGATAGTTTTTAAAGATGCTGTAATTTCGGTACAGAAAAGAGATGAGACACAATTGAAGTAAACCGCTTGAATTTATTAATCTTTAGTTTAAACTTCCATATGCATAGCAGATTTACAGTAGGTGAAACCAAATGTTTATTAAAAAAAATATTCTGCCATATATTGGAAGTTACTTTCTGGTTTATAAGAAATAATCCGACTCTTACCTATTACACAAAGTTTAGTCCTGAAGTGACAAAAAATAGAAATTTAGCGCGAAGCTGGTGTAAGTATACATGTAAAACCATTTTCTTGTTTGAAATTTATTTGATGAAGAATGGGTGCTTGCCAGACAAGAACGTAATGAACAAGTTTCAACTGGTTTATTATAACCTTACTAGTCCCTCCCCATGAGAACCAAATCGAATCATTATTATGGTCTTTAGGAACCATTGTGTAATACGAGCAAGATGCCGAATTAGGACTTCATGCAACAGCTGACCACCAAATTAAATCCTGGGCCCGAGAGATATTTCAGTTAGTGAACAATTTAAGTTCTGTGTTTTCGGTTTGCAACCTAGAATCTAAGAGATTAATGGAGGTAGCTGCTTCACCAGATGTAATTTAGTCCAGAATATTGTAATTTCATATGTTGAGGAAAGACCACGATGTTTAATCTTTGCTTTCTAGTAAGCTGCGACCAAATCTGATTGTTTACAAATACCTGCGAAAATTAATTGTCGGGTCCCTGAGGCACTGTATCCATCAACTATTGCTAGTTAAGTCATATCAAGTATGTGCATGGGGTGAAGTTTTCTCAAAGGCACAATGATGCATTTCGAGCATTTTCTTGAAAGTATTAAGTGATTGCAGGTAGTCCTTGACTATTTATACCCATTGATATGCACAGTTCATCTTGATAATAATTCTCGATCATAGTGTTTACAGGGGAACAACAGTGTATTTCTACAAGGATCGCTAATGTTTATGCTACAGTTTGATATTTTTGTACAGAATTTGAATCGTGTAGTGACTTCCCAGTTGTCCAGGAGAGCCCCTCTAAAGTACATTTAATGGAACGTAATTGTCGTTCCCTTAACTCAATACAATCCATTCCACGGTTGTCATCATTCTTGACATGTATGCGAAGCTCCCAATACCAAAATGACCCTATCAATACCTTATGGGAAACAATTCCTAGGTAAGTATTGTCTATCTACTGACTGTGAAAAATGCTCAAATTAATAACAACGAATGACTGCATAGTGGAAATTTCTTTATTCAAAGCCTCAAAGCCAGCATGAGAGTATGAATTTTCCGAACAAAAAATTTCAATCCATGCTCAGTGTGGGCGACCGCTATTTTACTTCGAACCCTTCATTTGTGTGAGGTGGATTTTATCGATTCTAGCCCGTTAGAGTATAATTGAATTAACATTCTGTAAATTTCGTGATGACGCGCTGCCAGCCTACGTGCCCGAATAAGAACTCTGTTAAACTAATGCGTTGCTATTGAACGACATATCAGACACGGACTTCAGCAAAAGCAAATGTGATGACTCTTGCAGCCAAACATACAGATGTCAAATTATCAGATCGTAATCAAACTTTGGATATCGATAAAGTATCTAACAAGAACCCTACAATATTTTTTCTAGACCCTGTCGTGCAGTAGGAAACGTGTAAATGATAATTAATGAGTTCGGTCTGACGTACGGAGAGTTGTAGATGCGTTATTGTAAAGTTTTTTCGCGAACTGAAATTTTGACATCTGTATGTTTGGCTGTAAGAGTCATCACATTTGGTGTCCCAGAAGTCCTGGCCTGAATATATCGTTCAGCAGCATCGCATTAGTTCAACAGCATTCATATGCGGAAACGTAAGCTTGCAGTGCGTCATCTAGAAATCTGCAAAATCCTCATTTATTCATGCTCTTACGGGCTAGAATTGATAAAATCCACCTCACTAAAATAATGTAGCTCATAAGTTGTGAACATTCCTCACTGAAGATATTAGAGAACTGTATATCTCCCGCAATGCCCACATATTACCATTAGTTGCACTTATTTCAAAAGCCATATTGAAGAAGACCCATTAAATTATTTTGAGCAGACGGTTAAATTAACGTGATAAACCGTCACATACGGCCTAGGGAGATAGAAAAGTAAAGATGTTTCTGACATCCGAACCAGAAAAAATACACAGTACTTAGATCACAAATAAATTTGGTCATTCAATTTCCTACACTCAAGGTAATAAGGGTACAGCAATATTTCCTTGAATCGAATTGGGAGCACACCCAGACAAAGTTACACGAGATGTTATCCAATTCCTCTATAGCGCTAACCACATATAAAAGCTCCATTCAATTACAGGATAGAAGTACGTCGGTCGTGTGACTGAACTTCGTAAAATTAAAAGCAGTCTTTACCAGTACGTATACTCTTTGCCAATATGAAGTAAGATTTTTCGTGACCACGAAAGAGGTATTGTTCATAAGTCTCTTCGTTTACCAAATTTCGTAATTTATAAGGTTAAAAACAGTTGTCAGCCAACTGAAGGAAATACTTATCATATTCTTGTGGTACGTAGTGTTTAGTTTCTTTTTTCAACTTAATTTTTTAAAATGTTGATGCAATATTGTGCAAAATAAATGAACTAGAATTTTTTACACAATTACATTAAATTTATTTCTAATACAACTACAAGAATGATTCTTAGATTCAAATGAGGTATTTATACTAAGTTCAATAGTACTTCATATTAATTTATTTTTACGTTTCCAAAACAAATTCATAAACCTACCTCACCACATATTACTCAAGGAAAAATGTTTCTTCTATGCCCTCAGTAGCTGCTACCTAATCCTTCACCACCACGTCCTCCGAGAGGTCCACCAAGACCCCAGTTTCCAAAACCTCTTCCTAGACCAGCTCCGCCGATTCCAACTTGACTTCCGATATTTCCACCCCACCCACCAAGACCACCTCCAAGACCAGCTCCACCGATATTACCTTGTCTACCTACATTTCTATATCGACCGACGGGACCTCCTAGACGACCACCACCTATACCATCTTGTCTTCCTATATTGCCACCAGAGCCTCCAAGACCTCCTAGGTTAGCTCCACCGATGCCACTGCGTCCATCTATGTTTCCACCTTGACTTCCTAAACCTCCTGGAAGTCCACCTTCACCGATTCCTCCGCGTCCACCTTGCCCTCCTACTTGTCCTTGTTGTCCTCTGTTACGTGAGTAGCATTCGACTGTGACAGACGCAGCAAGAAATAATGCCAAATACTAGAATTAAATACAAGAAGTGTCATTTGAGAGAAATACGACATTAAAATTAAGATTAAGATGACTGAACAAGAAGGTAAATATGTTTTAATAATTGTTAAGTCTATTAGTTAATGTTGCGATTGAACTGTTTCAATTCTTCTTCTAACCAGTTCACAATAATAATATTTTAGTCATTTAAAAAGTATTAGATATATTTTTAGCTTTTAGGTTCTTAAATGAACGTGCAATTTTCAGTTTTATATAATTGATATAAATAATTTGAATCATCTACTATACAAGTATGCTACATAAAGGGGCTGTGAGTAACTGGAAATGGAAATTGAAGGAAAGGGATACATTTCTCCAAGATAGCGATTTATATAGTGACTGCGACATGTTGACAACTACAGTTATTATTTAAAGTGATAAATATCAAAGAATTTTCGAATGTAATATTGAGACTAATATGATTCCAGATCCCAACGTTTTGTGTGAGAGTATACGTATGAATACTGGTGAAAATTATATATCTGCTTTGTTATTCAAGTGAAGGAATGAAGTTGCATTCATGGTATGCATTGGGCATTAGTGTTTATCTGTCTGTTCTTTAGTAGCCTGTTAGACGTGATTACTTCCTGTAGTTCGTTGATCCTAAATAAGGAACCCTATCCATGGTATGTTCGTATTGTAACTCAATTACTATCAATAGGCTATAGTCAAATAATGTTTTACATAAGCGAATACGTGAACCTATGCACCAAACATACTATAAAAATAATCAGAAGTCTTAAATGAATGCAGAAAACTAATATATTCGGGAGAAAACAATTTTTAAAAAATTGTACATTTAACTTGTTTGACTAGAAACTTCTGTATATGATTTAAATCGTACTTCGATGAAGTACAGTTTTCAGTTTTCTCAGAAGAATTACATTTGAACGGATTGTCAGTAATATAATGTGACTATGTAACGCAAAAAATTAAAATGAATTGTGAATCGTCCGTACAATGAAGACCACATAGACACACCATATTCATGCTGATATATAGCATTTACAATGTATTAAGTCTGCTCCCACCTTTTTATCTCAGAATACAATGGAGTTATGAGAAGATATTGAAACACGTGTGCCACTACTTTGACAGGTTAACATCTTTGGACAAAAGTATTCCCCCTGTGACCATCCCATCTCCCTAGGAGGATAGCGACGGTCGATTCAAAATTTCAAATTGCAAAGTGGGTCGAATAATATAAATTTTAAGCTTATGTTGAAAGAGTTTGGACCAACTTTCGGATCGATATGTTGAACTTATTGAAAATAGCGAGAGGTCAAATTCCAGAATTTTATTTACCAAATTATGCATTTCAGCGACCCCCGTATGAACATCAGGGAAGAGTGGAATGTACATAGTATATCCTTTGTTTGTTTGTCCCTCCCCTAGATCTCAGTAACTATAAGTCAGACAGAGTTGATCCGAGATAAATTGCAATCGTTATTGTCTGAAATGGTGGGGAAAGAAATGAACTTGACTCTAATATTGACAGGTTCTCTTCAATCATTTGCCACCCACTATATCTATAAAAACTACAAGTCAAACAGAGATGTGTCACAATTTGTTGCATTTCTCATGGTCTGAAAGGCTGAGGAAAATTATGATCATGACTATTTTCTCTGGATAGTTGTTAAAGTAATATTTGGTTTTATACTCAGTGCTTTGGTTTCGTCTATAATAAAACCATTGCTTAGCTTGTTTCCTTATTTTCTTGCCCCAGCGATTAGCTTGCCGTTCCCCAAGTAAGAATTGTGAAGTTAGTTACCTTTCCTTGTAAAATTAAGCAATACTTCATAGATTTACTTACCACAACCTTCATGATTAGTAATTTTAGAACTGTTTGTCAGAAGAGATGTAGAAAGACACTTATCTGTCTACGAGCTTAAGGATAGTATATATACTCACAGTTCGTATGCAATATTAACACAAATTCGTTGAAATGGGTAAGGGAAGTAGTTCATTATTCACGATTAGCCTGTTAATTTGTGTTTGAAAAGCCTTTTCTTACTGAATGTCGCTGTTATTTAGCGGACGTTTAAGCTATAAGAAATATACTTGATTATGTGTATTAAGTGATTTCCCTACAGTTTCATTTTACGATCATTGTTTATTATTATCCATTGAAGAAGGCCTTGCAGTCCTAAATAAAATAAATAGGAGACTGTTCCTTTTATTATGTGATACACGTGTTAAGATTTAATGGTTGTTTGTATCTCTCTCTCTCCCTTTCTTTAAGCAGTATCAGGCATTTTATTTTAAAACTTTCCAGTACTAGCCACCATCCGTCAACTTTGTACACCTTTTAAGAATGTATTGGGTATTTGTCTGGAACTTGAATACAGACAATATTAATTGGTTTACACTATAATACTCCAGATACTAAATATCAGTAGTATCAGGAATTTTGCGGGTGGTTTACTATTTATTAACTTTGTAAGCAAGAATAGAAACATAATTTAATTTGGTGATTTCAGAGTCCCGGGAATTGAACGGGACACTGGTAATATCACTACAGATTTATTTTATATAAAGTAAAAATTTGAAGTTTTACTTGATTTAGTTCACGTATTTGAATTAAGACAACATAATGAATCTTATATTCCTGAATGTCGCATTAAGGTACTAGACACTGAATGTGTTTTCCTAGAGTTTTCGAAATGATTATTGCAGAACACGTACAGTTTAATCTAAGGCAAATAATTGACGAAAACCAAATTATTTTTTTTTTACTGACAAATCCACTCTCACGAATCTTGGTCAAGCTACTAATTTTACACAAGAAACTATCTCAAGGAGAAATGGTTAGAATCAAAGGCATCAATAGCAATGAACATCATATATATTGCGAAAGCGAGTTAAGTTTTAGAAATAACTGGCACTACAGTAACTGAATATGCAATATAGATAATTGTTTGAAAATATAAAATTGTGTCTGTAAAATGTTTTCTGTCTGTTTGATACTTACTGGTGTCTGTCTGGTGTACTTACTCATTTTCATCAATGTAGCATTCAACCCACACCTTTTTGCTATGCTCTTTAAAAACAAACCTCTGGCATTGGTCACATCTCATGCTTGTTGCAGCATTCCTTACGCGACCACATTGGAAACAACTTCCCTTCCTTTTGCTCACAATAGCAGCTATGTCCTGGACTTCCTTTACATCAAAACGATATCTATCCCAAAACAATGCTATATCCTTCAGCAATGATGATATCTTAGCTCTGGGTATTATGTGCTCTTTCAGCAGACTCATCTCAAGATTCTTCAAGAATACGATTCTCATCTTTTGATCTTTACTTGGTTCAATCAAACCAGCAATCACTCGAGCATTCATTCCTGCAATGTTTGTGAGAATGAAAACGCAACAAGTGACCATCGCCGTGTATTACGACTCACAGAATAAGTGGCACACATCTTATCACATGTGTCAACGCCTCCTTTATTCATGTTATAATCTAATATGATATCTGGTTTCCCAGTAGTTTCATCTATACTCCCATAATGATGCATACTGGACACAAGAAGTAAGTACTGCTTTGTTCTTAGGAACGTATGAAACCAAGGCATTGTCCTTTTGGAATCCAAAAACACAACAACTTCCCTGAGGTTTGCTTTTTGAAGGAAGAAATTCTGGTGGTATTTCCTTCTTGTTATTCTTAATTGCCCCAATGAAAGTAAATTTCTCTTGATGAAAATAATCAACCAGAAGAATGCTGGTGTACCAATTATCTGTTGTTAAGTTTTTGTTTGAATTCTCAATGGGGACAACAAGCCTTTTCATAATTTCAGTGGTCGTATTTGTTGTTTCATACCTGGTGACCACTTTCCACAGTACATTCCCATGTTGGCACAATAAAATGTTTTGGCATCACATAATGCGAACATCTTAATGCCATATTTTGCGGGTTATTTGGCATATATTGTATGAAAGAACACCGCCTGCTGAATGGATGCAACATCTCGTCAATAGTTGTAAGCTCACTAGTATTATAGGATTCCATGTAATTGTTGAGAAAAGTACTTAGGACATTTCGAATTGCTGCTAGCTTGTCGATCTCTCTTCTCTGTAGACGGGTTTCGAAATCATCAAATCTAATGGCGCTGAGTAGCAGTAAAAAGCGCGTGTAACTCATTGCTAATCTTATGATTGGAATTATTGTTCCGTTTCATGCCCACAGTGATCTTACATCAGCATGTGCTCCCTTCTTTGTGGCAATCAAATAAAGAAGTCCAAAAGAAAAAGCCATTATTTCCGCTCTTGATGTTTTTGTACAGTCCCGTTCTCTGTTGAAACTTGTTCGTAATTTGTCCAAATATTTGTTAGTACATTTTAGGATTTCATCGATCTTGGCTATATCGATAAATTTCAAAATGCATCAATTTCTTCAGTGATACTCTTAGCACCAAACTTCGGCCCTAACATCTTTTTCGCGATGTTTTTACACTTTGTCTTTGCCGATACTACCAGTTCCTTTTTCTTTTATTTTGTTTTTTGTCTCTCCCAATGAAGCGGTCTTCACTATTTTCCCTGTCACTATCACCATATCAGAAGCAATCTGTGCGTATGCTTTTGTTTGTAAAAGAGTGTAGCAAGTGAATCAATTTGCAATTCTCCTGCTTTACGGCGATGAACTCAGCCCTTAAACAAAATAATTGTTCTTGAACTGAAATAAAAGTTTTATTTGAGTTAATCATGCGGTATTCACAGTCTTGACACTGCACACGCGAATCCATCATTATAACTTCCTTCATTAAGTTAGAATAGTAGGGATTTTTAGATACATTTTCGCTAAATGATAGCGAATGCAAATTTATATTTCTACCTGTAGTAGTTGTGTTATTATTATTTTTTCGGTGTCGCAGTGCTATTGACATTCTCAAATCTAAATCATGCTTGCATTTAAAGGATGAAACTCCATTTTTTCTTGTAAGTTTCATATTCTACGGTGGTTATTTTGAGACAACCTTTCACATAATTACATCAGAATTTAATTTATTGCCATTTGATTTCCATAAATTGGAACAGCCCAATATCCACAGGCCTCTTTTGTTGGCTCCATCTTGAATAATAATAATAATAATACCTGTTCATCTTTATGGTTGCTACTACTGAAAAGTTTTAAAAATAAAATGTCTGATACTGCTTAAAGAAAGGGAGAGAGAGAGATACAAACAACCATTAAATCTTAACACGTGTATCACATAATCAAGCAACACTCTCCTGTTTATTTTATTTAAGACCGCAAGGTCTTCTTCAATGGATAATAAATAATAAACAATGATCGTAAAATAAAACTGTAGGGAAATCACTTAATACACATAATCAAGTATAGTCCTTATAGCTTAAACGTCCTCTAAATAACAGCGACATTAATCAAGAAAGCGCCTTTAAAACACAAATTAACAGTCAAATCGTGTGTAATGAACTACTTCACTTCCCTTTCAACTAATTTGTGTTAATATTGCACAAGAACTTTCAGTATATATACTATTCTTAAGCTGGTAGCCAGATCAGTATCTTTCTACATCGCTTCAGATAAACAGTTCTAAAATAACTAATAATGAAGGTTGTGGTAAGTAAATCTATTGAAGTATTACTTCACTTTACAGGCAAAGGTAACTAACTTGAAAACTCTGGCTTGGGGAATGGCAAGCATAAAAATACGGGAACAAACCACGCGATAGTTTTATTATAGACGAAATCAAGGCACCCAGTATACAATCAAATATTATTTTAACACCTATCCAAAGAAAATAGTCATGGTCATAATTTTCCCTAGCTTTTCGGAACATGAGGAATGTAATGACTTGTCGATCACCGCTGTTTGACTTGTAGTTATTGAGATATAGTGGGTGGAAAAACGATTGAGAATGAATGACCTGTCACTGTTAGAGTCAACGTCATTGCTTTCCCCATCTTTTCAAACCATAACGAATCCAATTTGTTTCGGATCGTCTCTGTCTGACTTATAGTTATTGAGATCTAGGGGAGGGACAAATAAACATAGGATGTACTGTACATTTTCCTCTTTCATAGAGTGGGTCACTGAAATGCATAATTCGGTAAAGAATATTTTGGAATTTCACCTCCGGCTATTATTAAGAATTTCAACCTATCGATCTCAAAGTTGGTCCAAAACTCTTGAATCACGAACTTCCAAACAATATATTTCTCGCCCCACCTTGGAATTATAACTTTCAAATCGACCCCAGCTATCCACCTAAGTAGAAGGGGTGGTGACAGATGGAATGCTTTTGTCCGAAAATGTTAATATGTCAAAATAATTGCACACTGTTTCAGTATTTTATCATCACTCCATTCGTTTCAGAGATAAACAGGTGGGAGCGGACTTAATAGACACCTTGTAGATGCTATATATCAGCATAAATATGGTTTGTCTATGCGATCTTCATTAATACTAGCTTACTTTGAAACATTGCCTTGTGTAATTTGCATTTACCTTTGATTGATAAAGCAATAATATAGTTTTCTCAAGTGTTTTGCGAATCTGAGTTTATAGACATGTACGGACGATTGAAATTAATTCTAATATTTCACGTTACACTCAAATTCCATTACTGACTATCCGTTCAATTGTAATTCTACTGATATAGCTGCAAGCTGTACTTCATCAAAGTACGATTTAAATCATATAGAGAAGTTTCTAGTTAAGCAAGTTAAATATACGTTTTTTAAAGAGTTTTCTCCTGAATATATAAGTTTCCTACATTCATTTACGATTTTCGATGATTTTTTAGTTAGTTTGGTTCATAGGTTCATAGTTAGTTTGGTACTCGCTTATGTCAAACATATTTCTGACAATAGCCGATTTATATTAATTTGGTTCACTACGAACATGCCATGGATTTATGATCAAGAATTTTAGCAAGTAATCACGTCTAACAGGCTACCGAAGAACAGACTGATAAACACTGATGCCCAATGTATACCATGAATGCAACTTATTTCCTCATTTGAATAACAAAGCAGATACATAATTGTCACCAGTATCAATACTTATGCTATCACACATAACTTTTGGATACGGAATCGTATTAGTCTCAATCTTACATTACAAAATGTTTTCGTATTCAACATAAGAACGAAAGTAGCAAAAATGTCAACATGTCACAGTCAGTTTATAAACACACGATCTCGAAGCAATGTAAAGACTTTACATAAAGTGAGTAATACTTCCTTTCAATTTTCATTTCCTGTTACTCACAGCCCCTCTGTGTAGTAAACTTGTATTGTACATGATTCAAATAATATATATATATAACTGAAAATGGCACGTTAATTCGAAAACCTGAAGGCTTGAAATATATCAAATACTTTTAAAATTTTAAATATTATTATCATTAACAGGCGGAAGAAACATTGAAACGGTACAAACCCAACATTAGCTAATAGGCTTAACAATTATTATTAAGAAATGTTTACCTTCTTGTTCTATGATCTTAACCTTAACTTCAACGTTGTATTTTTCTCAAATAACATTTCTGATATTTAATTCCAGTATTTGGCATTATTTCTTGCTGCCGCTGTCACAGTCGAATGCTACTCACGTAACAGAGGACAACAGGGACAAGGAGGAGGACAAGGCGGACGTGGAGGAATCGGTGCAGGTGGACTTCGAGGTGGTTTAGGAGATCAAGGAGGAAACATAAGAGGAGGTCAGGGTGGAAACATAGACGGACGCAGTGGCATAGGTGGAGCTGGCCTAGGAGGTCTTGGAGGCTCTGGTTTCAATATAGGAAGACAAGATGGTATAGGTGGTGGTCGTCTAGGAGGTCTCGGTGACCGAGATAGAAATGTAGGTAGACAAGGTAATATCGATGGAGCTGGTCTTGGCGGGTGGGGTGGAAATATAGAAAGACAATCGGCGAAACTGGTCTAGGAAGAGATTTTGGAAACTGGGGTCCTGGTGGGTCTCTCGGAGGACGTGGTGGTGCAGGATTAAGTAGCAGCTACTGACATCAGAAAGAAACACTTTTCCTTGAATAATGTGTGGTGAGGTAGGTTTATGAGTTTGTTTTAGGAATGTAAAAGAGAATTAATTTGAATTACTTTTGAAATCAGAATACCCAATTTGAATCTAAGAATCATTGTTGTAGTTGTTTTAGAAATAAATTTAATGAAATTGTGGGAAGTTTTCTTGTTCGTTTATTTTGCATAATATTGCTTCAACATATGAGAAGTTAAGTGATATAGAAGACTTAACTCTATATGCCACAAGAATATGATTACTATTTCTTTCAGTCAGCTGACTTCTGTCTTCAACTTTATGAATTTGATAAAAAAAGAGTCTTATGAAAAATACCTTTTTTGGTCACCAAAAATCTTACTGCATATTGACAAAGAGTTTACGTACTGGTAAAGACAGCTTTTAAATTTACCAAGTACATTCACACGTCCTGTAATTCATTGGAACATTTATATGTGGTTAGCTCTATGGAGGAATTGGATTACAGTTAGTGTAACTTTGTCTGGGTGTGCTCCCAATACGATTCAAGGAAATATTGCTGTAGCATAATTACCTTGAGTGTAGGCAATTGAATGATCAAATTTATTTGTGTAGAGCATATTGTGCTCTATTTACTATGTACTTTATCAGTTTGGTATGTTTAAAGAATATTTACTTTCCTATCTCTCCTAAGACGTATCTGACAGTTTATCACGTTAACTTAAGCATCTGCTCAAAACAATTTAATGGCTGTCCTTAAAAAGGCTTCTGAAATAAGTTCAACTAGTGGTATTAAGTGGGCGTTGCGGGAGATATACAGTTCAATAATATCTTTAGTGATGGATGTTCACAACCTATGAGTTACATTATTTTTTTACAACATATAGAACATTATATAATCTAGTGAAACCCTATGAACACAATTTCACTGTCTCTCTGATATAAACTGCATCCCTGTAGTGAATCAACTGTATTTATTACAATTTTCTCCTTGTGCACAATTTTGAGGAGAAAATAGGAAAGTTTCGTAACATAAATTTACGACGTATGCCAGTGAAGCGGTGTCTCCTACCTATTCGTACCAGCAGCCCAAATGGCAATAACCTACAATCAGATACCTTCCCTTGTCTCAACGCAAGGTCAAACTGTCTAAAGAGTGCGATTGATTTTTGCCATTATAATTCGTTTTCTTCCATATGCTTAGCCAATTGTTCGACAATCGGACATATGAATCAGATCTAAACTATACTCAATCCCATAAATTTACACGGTAAGTGAAACCTGGTTCAACGCATAAATATAATCAGAATTAGTCACTCTTTCAAGCTAGAGATGTTCAGGAACGACAGCGAGAGAAGAGGAGAACGATGTGTTCTTGGTCTAATACAAGAGGACCTGAAAGCTACAGTCTTTTGACAACCGCCAACAGCTTGTGCTAACAGGGATGAGTTATTGCCCTTGAACTGACAGTTAAGTGAGCGAAATTGATTCTGATCGTGGTTGATTGCCGTCTGAATAGTGTTCAGGCGAGAAAAAAATTCCAGCTATTTCGTTTGTAAGAACATATAATTTTGAAGAATTTTAACCAAGATCTATTATTGACTAGATATAATACATAAGGATTTCATAATAACGATATCGTCTTTAATTTTAGGAGCTATGAACCACTAGCTACATATCACACATCATAAAGTCATCTACATCTTATTCTAAGAAAATACCCTAAACGTGCAACTAAGCATGGACATAAGTACCAGTCATTTCATGATCTGATCTTTTAAGCACATTATATACGCATTAATAAATATTTCTCGATTAGTGCTTTACCGTGATATTATTCAATCTAGGAGCCCTGACAGACGATTCAATTCACATACAACAATTTAGACCTTAGAGACAGATTGCATGCTATAAATTCTGTCTGTTTAAGAAGAAGCGAGACCTTGAATTACACATTCCACCAGGTACGCAATAACTTTCTAATTTCTTTGCCACATCAGGAGTCAGCCGTAATTCTTGTGTAATATATAAATAATTGTTTACAAAACAAAGGATAATTTCTAATAAATGGTGAAATTCATTATAAGAATTCGGATTTAATCGATCCACTATTAAATCGAGGAAACATTTGCCTGTTTTCACTTTCTGCTCTACACAAATTCATACATACAGGTATGTGCCTAAGAGCTTCACCCAAATTCAATACTTAAAGAAAAGTGTTGAGACCATTGATCTTTATCTAAAAGAGATACTGAACTGATCGAAGCTATTAAACATGTAATGTATGTATGAAGCCAGTGAAAGTCCTAGTTTTTCCAAAAGTGTAAATATTATTTTGAGCATGAATTATTATATGAGCAGTCCGGTACTCAGGAATTAAATCATAAATATAAAATTGGGCAGCACGAGGATAACAAATTTAAAAACTGAGAACTGAACATTTGGTCCACATTTTTTTAGGCTGGAAGTAGACGACCGAGATAAAATGTTTGTTTGCTCTGGCGTTTATCTTCGGACACTAACCGATCAATCAAATATAGTTACATAGAGCTCGATGGTTCACTTCAGAAACGCATAGAGATCGAGATCAAATCATTCACAGAAAAAATGTTCACTTTAAAACTAAATATCTAACTAAACTTATAAACCGAGATAAACTCGTAGTAGCCATTCCAAGAGGTTTAGCTCTCATTGACTAAATGGCGCGTCGTGTCGCTTGGAAGATACTGCACCTTAAAAGCAGCTTAGTACAAGTCTGATGTTCATTATGGTAGGCGCTATGTTCTCTCTCTGAATTTGTGTGCGAATATTTTTTTTATTTCTTAAGACTTTTAAATAATTAAATATTTGATTAACCCACAATAATTTTTACTGCCCATGATTTGAAATATTTTTTAAACAAATTTAACCACCGAATATGTTTTTCAAATATCACGAGGGACCAAGAATATTGGCAACTCAGGATCTACTAACATAACTGGTATATATTTAAATAAACCCATGGATGCAACGCTCAGCTATTCCGAAAATTCATCACCACGTGTCTACGTACCCCAAAAAATAGTTTAAATATTCTGGATATTTTTTAATATTTGGTATATTAATTCATTGCATTCACCTCCAACATTTTCTAGTTGATTCATTGTACACAAAAATTAAGGTGTTCTTTTATAAAGTCTTTCCTAGGAACATTAAATCAAACAACTTATCAGATCCTTAAAACGGGTCACTCCATGTCAAATCAGACAGAGTAATGGTGAAATGTCACCCATACTTTCAGGTTTTTATGAAATTTGGTACATTTATTCTTGATAGGATGTTTACAAGTAACACTTCGCTTCTTTGAATCCGCAATGAAGGAATGCGACACATATCCTGAAAGACCCAGTCCAAATTAACATGCACATGGATTTCCAGCGTCAGTCAGCAATGAGTTCGGGAGTTCTGGGCCTGTAAAGTGAACATCTTCCACTTTTATTGATTTCCTTGACGACTTTTTCTGCTAACCTTATGTAATATACTACATAGAAAGCATACAATCTATAAAGCACTAGAGGCAAGTGGAAGTTAACATTCAAAGAGACAACAAGACTGAATTTGGTTTAAATCAAAGGATTGTTATTGAAGGCAACTTTGGAAGCATTTTCAGAGAACAATCGATGTGCAGATCGAGAAACAGAGCATGAGAAGCACATAAGATTTGCTCACAGTGTGCACACTTGACAAAAGCTAACTCATTACACTTGGAACACGTGTCGCTGTCGTTTGAGCCAAAAAAGAAACCATCAGGGGGAATCTACATTCTCGGTGCTTCGTCCAAGTAAACAGCTTTGTAGAAAGCGTACCGAATCAAGTTCCTGAACCTTGGAGCGCTGAACTGATAGATCGTGAAGGACTGCAATGCCAGGAATCGGGCACGGTGCCAGATATTCACATCAATCAACACCAGAGTGTCAGTTACGTACGGATTAATAACTTGTACTGCCTGAAGAAGTGCACATCCATATATTCTAAAAGACAAATAAACCTCTTTTACAGTAATTTCCAGTGGAGCAATTATTCAACCTCAAGTTCCTTTCCAGGAAGACTTGTATCTATATACATGCCTTCTTACTTGATAAAGGCTTGATTCTTGAATAATCATTGGACGATATCAAACTAGTTAGTCCCGAAATATCTTCTTCTCTATTCTACTTATTGCCCTTATTCTACTCTCTTCTTCTCTGTTCTACTCTTTCAGCTTATCAGAAAGAGACGTCCAGGAAATGCCTAGACGTGGTATTTGCTATGGATTACTATGTTACTTTTATAGGCTCATAACTCCCGAATCCATTGCTGACTGACGCTGGGAATTTATATGCATCTTAATTAGGACTGGCTCTTTCACGATATGTGTCGCATTCCCGCTATTCCGGATTCAAAGGAGCGAAGTGTTAGTTGTTAGTATGAAATTAAAATTTCATGTTTCTACGGCACCTGTATCCAGTTACAGAGATTAAAATTTCACATTTTTGTCCTTAAATGCTGTCACGACCGACAGTTTACTGAAATACACCCGTTTGAATTTGAATTTTTAAGTCATATTTCAAAATATGACTTGTTTAAAATAAATATAGATTTTCTTATGTTATTCAGCGAATACAAATTTGGTAACAAAATTTGTCATATAGCCATTTTTTTTTTAGATATGATGGCTTAATAATTGCAAAGAAAGAAGATTCTCAAATGGTATTCACCTTGCCACATAATGCCGTCAATATTTCAAAAGGAACAAAGATGAGGTCATCATTGGGATGAACATAAAATTCCTATAGATTTATGTAACAAAAACCAGTGGGTCCTAGAAGAGAATTTCATCAAAAAAGCACTTTTTTTCATTGTATATAATAGTATGGATATCGCAACATAATAACACGAATATCTCACAAGAATCACGAGATGCAGATATGAAATTTAGACTATTAAAAAGAGCAGAAAATATTCTATAGAATTATGTTATCAAACATTTGTGTAATTTGGTGGAAATTTTATCTACAAAACCTGTTTTTGTTTCAAATTATTATTTATAAGTATTACGTTGACTTTACAATATCATTCGATGTATATCTCAGAAGGAACACCAGACGTAGATTTTGGACTTGCACCATTAGAAAGAGCAGAGAGTTTGCTATAGTTTGATGTAATAAAGACAGTGTTATGTTAGGGGAAAGTTCATGTAGACAACATTTCTTGTTTCTACATCATTATTTATGTATCGAATTGCCGTTGAACTTACAATATAATACCATGAATATCTCTTAGGGAACATGAGATAGATATATTGAACTTTCACCATTCCAAAGAGCACATAATTTCCTATAGAAGATATAACAGAAACAGTGGGTTCGGTGGGACTTTCTTGTTTTTACTTCTTTATATAAGTGGTGACTTTGCAACACAAGACCATACGTATTTCAGGAAAAAACTTCTAGATAGAGATATGGGACGTGCACCACTGGAAATAGCGGAGAATTTTCTCTAGAATTATGTAAATAAGTAGTTGCATCTCTATGGGAACTCCATCTGCTAAGCAGGTTGGTTCTGTTTTAACATTCCGTGGTTATGGTTAAAGTTTCCGCTGTTTGGCCGATTCTAGATGGGAAACGGTCGAACGGAGAGAGATGAAACGTTATTTGAATATGGTTAACGACATGCAGAAGAGACATATTGAATAAACAATTTCATTAAAAACCTTTAAATGTGTTTTTAAATTTTATTTATCACTGGACATATGTATAATACATTTAACAAAGTATGTACAAACGTCCTTGAGGCTAGAAAATATGCTTAAGTTGTCGCTCGTCTGTGTCCATGGACGTTTGGAAGAATAGTGGGAAGAGAGCTGGCTCAATGGTAGAGAGCAGCCAACTGGTGTGTGACGTTCTTCTTTCAAGCCCTGGTTATGCCACGTGGGTTTTGTAGTGGATAAAAAGTCGTGTGCGTGGGTTTCGTCAGCCGTTATCTCCTACTTTTTTCATTCTACCTATTGCGCAATCACGATCTATTCGGCCTGAGCCAAAGTTGCCTAAATACCTTAAATAAAATTGAAGCATAGAGCACTGTGACGACCACAAACCGCCAAAATATAGGGTTACGCTTCTTCTTCTAATGTTTTAAAATTTTTAATTTTCTTTAAGTCGTGTGTATCATCTGAGAAAAACCATATACCTCTATCTATATATAAAAGAATATTCTCAAATATCTTATGTGTAAACGTAACTAATGAATGAGTGTTCACAGAACAGTTAGTAAACCGTTGGCGTTGCATTCGGAAGATATTTGGTTCGAGCCTAACACTAACAATTAAACAACAAATCCTCAGTAATATTGGGATGATACCTTGAAACTACATTCTGGGCTACTTCCATCATATCCTGTACCGTACATTTTCCCAATGTTTCTTTCAGAAGATTTCATTCTGGGTCTCGTGGGGGGGGGGCACGAAAATTATAAATAATGTATATCGACTCCAATGCACTATAATATAAAATAACAATAATTTTACTTAACAATGTGTCGTAATTCCTTAGTTAACTTCGTTTATAGAATGTTCTTTATATACATATTTCAGTGTATGTATGAGTAATACAAGTGTTGAGACCAGTTATTTAGGAGGCGCCATTGAAAATCTCCGGGGGACAAAGCCCCCCGAAAATATGACTTAAAGAAACAGTGCCTTTTCCCGGTCTAAGACAACGATTCTGAAGGATAAAAACAGACGTGTTTTTCATGTCTGTTATAACTGTTTCAGATAAAAGGTACTATCACAAATAATTTAGCAGTAACTAGTCTCAATATTTTCGGATTTAGTTATCAAATATCTTCTTTTAACATACACCATCAAAATGTACTACTGAAAATATGAGATCACTTTAACTTACCTGAAAATTATTATTTTTATTGAAAGAAATTGTAAACTTACCAGGATACTTTACTGAACAAGGAACCAGAGGACCAAACATTTGGATGTCACTTAAATAACAAAATTTACACAGTGACTATCTTACAGAATATTTCGCGACAACTTAATTTTCATTTTAATACAAACAATTACGAATAATAAAATTCAAACTTTGATCTTGTTTTAATTCCGAAGAAAGAGAACTACGATAAAATTTTCGCTCAGAGATAACAGTAGTTTGAGTGGTCCCTGATAGCAGAACAATATTGTTACTAATATACTGCAGATGTTAATAAATGATAAATGGAGAAAGCTGTATTGCTTTCCTCTACTTTCTTCAAACAAAATTATCGGTTCATTAAGTCCCTATAAATATTTTATTCCAGGAGGAATATAGAGAGCACAAAAAAAAACAGGTTCTTGCACAGCACTCAAGTTTCACGCTTTGGTTATTAACTAGGTAATACATAAGGTTGAAAACAAAAGTCGGATGACCGAAGTACACAGTAATCATATTTTTGTGGCATGTGGAGTTTAGTTTCCTACATAACTTAACTTTTCAAATGTTGAACCAATAGTTTACAAAATAAATACACAAGAAAGCTTTCCACAATTGTATTAAATTTATTTCTTATATAACATCAAGAATGATTTTAGATTCAAATGAAGTATCTTCAATGTAATAGGAGTTCACATTAACTTATTTTGACGTTTCCAAAGAAATTAACGAACGTATCTCACCACACAATACTTAGTTTTGTATCAACTAAAAACGTTTCTTCTCTGATTTCAGAAGCTCCCAACAAATCCAGCACCACCACGTCCGCCGAGCGGTAAACCAAGACCCCAGCTTCCAAAACCTCCTACTAGACCAGCTCCGCCGATTCCACCTTGTCTTCCTATATTTCCACCCCATCCGCCAAGATCAGCTCCATCGATATTATCTTGACTACCTACATTTCTATTCCGGCCGCCGAGACCTCCTAGACGACCACCATCAACACTTTCTTGTCTTCCTATATTTCCACTCAGTCCACCAAAACCACCTCCAAGACCAGCTCCGCCAATGCCACCGCGTCCATCAACATTTCTACCTTGACCACCTCTTATACCTCCTCCTTGACCTCCTAAACCTCCTCGAAGTCCACCTTCACCGATTCCTCCACGTCCACCTTGTCCTCTTTGTCCCTGCTGTCCTCTGTTACTTGAATAACATTCGACTGTGACAGCCGCAGCAAGAAATAAGACCAAATACTAGAATTAAATACGAGAACTGTCATTTGAGAGAAATACGACGTTAAAGTTTAGGTTAAGATCATAGAACAAGAAAGCAAATATTTTTCATAATAGTAAAGTATATTACTTAATGTTGGGATTGTACTGTTTCAATGTTTCTTTCCCCCAGATCACAATAACAGAATTTATTTAAATAAAATATTGGACGTGTTTGACTTTCAGGTTTTCAAATTTACGTGCCATTTCCAGATGTATATTTTTGAAATATATAATTTTAGTCGTGTACAAGACAATTATACTACATAAAGGGGCTATTAGTAACTGGAAATGGAAATTGAAGAGAAGTACCATTCATTTTCTGTAGTCTTCACGTTTCTTCAAGACTGTGGGTTTATATAGTGATAGTGGCATGCTGACATTATTATTATTTTTGTTCTTCTTTTAAATGTAGACTACCAAATAATTTCCGAATGTAATATTGAGTCTTGCGATTCCATATCCGAAAGATATGTGTGATAGTATAAGTGTGAGCACCGGTGACAATTATGTATCTTCATTGTTATTCAGGTGAGGGGTATACAGCTGAATTCATGGTATACATTGGGCACAAATACTGATCTGCCTGTTCTTCAGTAGCCTGTTGGACGTGATTGCATGGTCTAGTTCTTGATCTTAAATTAAGAACCCTATCCTCAGTATGTACGTAGTGTAACTCAATTAGTATCAATCGGCTATAGTCAAGAATGTGTTTTACATAAGCGTGTACGTGATCCTATGAACCAACCTAACTAAAAATATCAGAAATCTTAAATGACATTATAAAAGTAATATATTCAGGAGAAAACACTTTTAAAATAGTGCATTTAACTTGCTTCTTTAGACATTTGTGTATATGATTTGATAAAGTACAGCTTGCATCTTTCTCAGTAGAAATACATTTGAACGGAACGTCAGTAATATTATGAGAATATTTAAAAGCAAAATATTAAATGAATTATGTGAACCGTCCGTACATGCTCATCAACTCAGATTTCTAATAAAGCTCAAGAAAAATGCATTATTTCCTTATAAACCAAATTATTTGCAAATTGCACAGTACGCTGGTATAAATGAAGGCCGCATAAACACACCACATTTCTGCTGATATAGCATATACAGGGTGTTTATTAAGTCTTTTCCCATCCGTTTTTATCTAAAAAACAAACTGAATTATGTAAGAGTGCTCAAACACATGTACAATTATTTGGACAGGTTAACATATTTAGATAAAAACATTCTAACAATGTCGTCCCCATCTCCGTAGGGGGCTAGGTGGTGTCGATTCAAAAGTTCAAATTGAAAGGTGGGGCGAGAACTACACTGTTTGGAAGCTCGTCATCAAGGAAAGTTTTGGACCAACTCCGAGATCGATACGTTGACCTTATTCAAAATAGCGAGAGGTCAATTTCCAAACTAACCACCAATTTTCGTAATTAAGCAAAATGGATTTTTAGTACCATCGTATGAACGTCACGGAATAGAGAAAGATATACAGTACATCCCGTGGATTTTTCCGTCCCCGCTTATATAACAGCAACTACAAGCCAGACAGAGATACGCCATGTAGTGGTGGATTTCCAACAAAAATATGCGGGAAACTATGAATTTGCCTCTAAAATTGACAGGATCTTTTAATTTCTTTAGTTATCTCCATTTTCTTTATTTACATTGACATGGCATTTGCCTGTCTGTCTCAAGATCTCCTAGGTCTTAGTATATACAAGCCAGACAGAGATGATCCAATACAAATTGGATTCGTCATGTTCTGAAAGAGTGAGGGGAGCAATAACATTGACTCTAAAATTGACAGGTTCTTTTCAATCATTTTGTCACCCACTATGTCTCAATAACTACAAATCAAACAGAGATGCGCCATAAGTCGTTGCATTCCTCACCCTGGGAAAAACTTTGACCATGACTATTTGTCTCTGATAGCTATTAGTAATATTTTTATTTTATAAGTGGCTCTTTGGTTTCTTCTATAATAAAAACATTGCTAAGCTTGTTCCTGTATTCTTTTGCTGCAGCGATTAACTTACCGTTTCCCAAGTCAGAAATTTGTACTTCCTTGTGAAATGAAGCAATACCTCAATTAGATTTACTTACCGCTACCTTCATTATTAGTTATTTTAGAGCTGTTTATCTGAAGCGATGTAGAAAGATACTTATCTGTTTACGAGCTTAAGGGTAGTATATATACTCAAAGTTGATATGCAATATTAACCCAAATTAGTCGAAATGAGTAAGGGAAGTAGTTCATTACCCACGATTTGGCTGTTAATTTGAGTTTGAAAGGCGCTTTCTTGATTAATGTCAATGTTATTTAGAGGACGTTTAAGCTGTAAAGAATATACTTCATTATGCATATTAAGTGATTACTCTAACACTTTTATTTTATGGTCTTTGTTTATTATTACCAATTGATGAAGGTCTTGCAGTCTTAAATAAAAAAATAGAGTGCATGGTGTTTCTTTGATTATGTGATACACGTGTTAAGATTTAATAGTTGTTTGAGTCAATCTCTCTTTAAGTTGTATCAGGCATAATGTCTTTAACAAAAAATTATGTAGTAGTAGTCACCATAAGAATGAACATGTATTATTATTATTATTATTAACGGTTGAAAGCATAAATATTAATATAATGTTTGGCATATGCTTTTCTACTCATCTATATTCACTGCACTTGATTTGTTATACGGACCGTAGTAATGTATATTGGAGTAATTTTTAAAGTGACAATATGTTTAGTCCTTCGAAACAGTATACACCATACGTTTAAAGACAATGATTCAATGTTTCATCTAGTATACGCATTGTCACGTACCCAAACTTTCTAACTGATACAATTTTTTTTTAACTAACTTTAAATGGTGATACTTGAGTTAACGAATGATGTTTCTCTCATCCTCAAAATTAACTCATTAGTTTTCATTATCATAAGAACAAATGCCTTAACGGTTTTATGAAATGGATTATTTTCTGCATCTTTTCTTGATAGGAGATAAACAGTCATCATTATGAAAACTCTTAAATTGATGGTGTTATTTGAAGATGGTAAATACGATTCTAAACACAACTTTTGTTTATATTTATGAGATTTCAGCGCATTTGGCTCAGATCGAAATGTATTATGAACCTGATATCGGATGGAGAGGGTATCGGCCAGAGCCTTGCTTAAGGTTCCATAGCAGCATTCGAATAATAAAACTAAGGGAAATCCTGGGAAACCTCAGTTCCTTCTTGCTGCCAATCAGAAATTCGCGAATTTACACCTTCAACTACAGTAGCTGGGAGAATCTAAATACAATTTAATAATATTGACCAAATGAGGTGTCTGCGCGAACGAAAGTCTATGTTTCATGTTAAAAGGAAGCACATAGACTTTTGTTCGCACATACGCCTCAAATATTTAACAATTACACCGTACAAACGATTTCTTATTTTACCGTTTTATGTTCAATAAGATTCAAAGAAGCTTTGTTGATATTCATGATTAAGAAGCGAACAGCATCACATTCCATTACAACCTTCAAACTAAGATGCTATGATCCGGAAGGGTACAAATGCATCTACTTACAGGTACACTGCACGACTAATCCCATTTCCAACGTCGAATAGTTTTGTGTGACACTAGTGTTACGAATTTGTCATGCTCAGCTGTTACTAGTATCACAAATATGGCGTGAGTCACAATACACAATGTTACTTGTCATTGTTGTGAAAAACGTAATCTAAGTATATTCTTTATGTAAAGATGGGACTACTTTTCATAATTCCTTGTAATATAGGAAGATATTAAGATTTATAGTAAAAGCATGATTAACATCAAGTCTGATTATTTCGTACTTCTTACAGTCTTCATTTCCTATTTTCGCTCCTTATACTTTTCAACAATGTTGTTACGTGTCTCAGCTAAAAGGATGATGATTGTTTGGTGTTTGGTCCTATAAACGGTTTGCTCACGGGTTTATGGAACTTCTTATAAGTTAAATAACATTTTTTAATTTGAATTTATTTTAAGGACTTTAAGGCAACTATGGCTCAGGCCATATGGATGATGATGGGATGAATTGGTTTAATGAAGAAAGTGGGTGGAAACGGGAACACCTCCAGAAATCCTACGGACACGGTTCATTTACCACGTAAAGCGCACATGGTATGAGCAGGGATCGATCCGACGTCCCCTAGCACCAGAGGTGAGAGCTCTACCAACTGTGCCTCCGTGGCCCCAATTTAAATAATGTGATAGTCCCGAATAGAGGGGAAAATTAACTTTATTTATAAAATTCAAAATAATAGGAAAAATGTAGGTTTTAATATATTTTTATATTTTTCTTGTAATTTGTTCGGTGAAATAGAAAGAAAAACCGCCGCCATGTTTCAGTAAAGATGAACATATAGCAACAACGAAGGCTGATGAAATATATTGCAATCCATGACGTCAATCGATATGTTATTCACCTTTGAGCAAATTAACCATGTTCTTTATGATGGGAACGTCACCTTTCGCCCTACTTAAAGTTCAGAGGAGAGTCATGTCAGACAAACACCACACACACACATTTACTGTATGTACGATTTGCTATATAAAGCCAATCAGTATTCTGCCAAAACCTTCAGTACCTCCAGATCCATAGAGGGGCCTTGAGTGCTTTAGTACAGTCTCCAGCCAAAGCATCAACTCCAATCCAAGAAGGAAGAAAGTTTTTTACTGAACATTTTTCATCATCTGGCTGTGATGTAATTGAGGGCTGTTGAGTTTCATTGAACATCTAACTTCATCTAAATTGCAGATGTGAATAGAGGATCAGAATAATATTGTGCATTCTAGCGTCTGGCATAATGTAGACTTTCTACTTGTCACCTCCCGAATAATATTTACTTAAAGTTAAATAACTCCGGTAAAACCCGTTTATTCTGTCCATCGTTAAGAAACGTAGTGTGTTAAAAAGGTAATCATGTTACGTTCAATTAACTCGGTAATAGAACCCTTTTGTATCCAAGTAGTTCTCATGTTTAGCTGAGCTTCGTTGCATTAAAATCCCAAATTTAGCATCTACCATCTGACATTTAAAGTTAACGCCCATAATGAACTCCCAGAGTTCACCACATATTTCTCATCGAGATTTCACACTAAATAGTCTTAGAAGAACGACATTATGTAAAAACTCTCGCTAATATTTCAAAGTTTCAGTAATCGCCTATTTCACAGATGTTCCAGGTATTCTTCGTGGACCTGGAGGAAGCCGTTCACATGGTAAAAGGCCTTCCTAAACTCAGGTCATAGTCAGAATACCTAACGTAAAGAAACAGCATTTCTCCCGTCGTTCACAATAAAGATACACAGACAAATTAAACTACACCCTACAAATATACGTAATTAAAACTAATTGAATACCTATGTAATGCAAAGGCAATTACAAGTTGTGTCCCTCACAACAACGGATACTGGATACAAAGTCTATAAAATAAGAAATAGCGTCTAGAGGAAATATCATATATTTACAGAAAATCATATCTAAAGTAATTGTAGTCTTCCTGGATTTTTTTTGCTAAAGTGTTAAAAAAATTATTTTTTTTGGATTTTTTAATTGTGTTCCACGAAGACTGTTGACACAATATAATTGTTGATTTAAAGTGTTAAATAGAAGCTAACGAATTTTCTTTTATGAAGAAGTACAAGTATGAGAGTCAGCATGGATATGCCAAGTACAATTAATCGGACTAAATCGGAGAACAGATTACGCAAATCAGATATATTATGGCTGGTTTCTACGGGTGGTGGGAGTGCACATTTCTGGATTCAGTAATGTAAAGGAGAAAGGGTAGCATAAGAATTGTTCATTAGCAATATTATTATAACAAGAAGCTGAACAGTGCTTTATTCTATATTATGTTTAATATAGACTTTTGTTTTTTTGTGTTTCTTTTAGTCTAGTGGTCTCAGAAGTGGACTTCTTAAAAACAAGTGTGCGTGTGGGTCTGGAACGGTGCCCACCCAGTATCATAAAGAAATTAGGGAGCTGCTATGATTAGTGGCGCTCATAGTGGGAGCTTAGGTTCTCCTCTCCCAACCCGTCTGGTCAGCGTGGGAGCAGTCTCCTCCCTCCGGGAAGAGGACTCATCCAGTAGTGGATCGAATATCTCATCCCCCAAGCGGTGTTCACGACGCGTTCATATCAAACAGAGATAGTTTTACCTTTACATCTAATTATTTTCGGATAGCTTATTGCATGCTGCATGGAGGGGATTTTTTATATTGCCCGATTAAACCATATTACTTTCTTAACAACTGTACGCCTTTCTAAGTGCCATTCTCTCAGTCATAAACTTTACTAAAATACTGTAGATGTACTGGGTATACCTAATAATGATTATAATAAAACAACTAAATAAAGTAGTAAAAAATGAAAATTGTATCATAATGTATAACTCAAGTCCTATACGAATGTATGAAAAAACAAGAAAAAATAAAGCAACTTAATTCCCCCCCAAACTGCGGAAAAATGGCCCAGGTTTGTGCAACGGGAAGTGGGCCATTTGATATATCCCCCAACCCTCCAATCTCTTTCTTTTTATGTGCTTTGTAAACGAGCAAAAGATCCTATTGACTCTGTACATCGATGCCATGTAGGGGTCGAGGTGGGGAGACGAACTTGGGGGATGGGCTGTCCCAATCTTGTGGAGAATCTATTTCCGATTGCTTATTCCCCCTCAGGCACTCCAAACAAGGTTGTGCCAAGAAGGCTAAGAGGTGGGGTGGCTAGGAAGGTCCCTAAATATAAAAAAAGTATTTTGTATTACTTACTAATATTTCTTGTACCTGAATTGCTATATTGTGCTATATTCGATATCTCAACTTTCTGCAGAGCTGGCAACACTGCGTTCCAGATTGTAACCCTGTTTATAGTATTTCCTAGTCCTTGATGCCCTTCTTATGGTTGGTATGTTTCTTTTAGGTGGCTTTCTTTCCCTCTTTACAAGATATTCACTTCCACCGTCATTCCTGACTTTCTCTCTTTCTCTAGTGCATGTATATTGAAGCCTATTAAGTGATGATCCTTGTATACAAATAGTTGGTTTAAGCCAAATATTCTCTTTTTGTCCTGTCTTATTTTTAGAAATGCATATTCTAACGCAAAGTTAAATAGTAGTGGTGACAAGGTATTAATCCGTTCGAATGTCGAAACTATCTGACATATTATTACCTATCCGTATTCTACTTATCGGATCGCTGAGACACATCCTTACTAGCCGGAGCGTTTCTCTATGGGGAAAGGCGAAATAGAATAGCGAACAATGGTGTGTATAAGGAGAAGTATTTTATTAGAATTAGTTTTTGCGTGGCTAAAATGCTCTAACTTTGTAACAAGAATTTCTCTCAAGGCATCCTACCTCGCGGATATCCGAATAGAAAGATAGTTTACCTTCGGAATATTTTGTCTTTGTACAAACAATTGAGCTAAAATTTATTTATTTATTTACGTCTTGTTTTACATGGCGAAGTTAAGGCCCTTACGGCCTTTTCTACCACTCAACCATGAATACAGAAAGAGTAATTAACAGTTTTGGTAAACACTACTATAATATGGAAGAGATTTATAATGTACAACAAAGTTCATAAATGTAAACAAAATAAAGCAAAAACTAAAAGAGAGGAAACAAAACAAGAACTACATACACACTACAGATTTTAGATACTCTAAAGTTTACTAATTACATACACAGACGAAACATATAGGTATAAAGGCAATGCAATGAGGACCGTGAAATTATATATAAATTAACATTATCGACTTAGAATTAAATTTACAGTGACAGCGAAAGGGATACTAGTATTTATTGGATAGAATTTGTAGATTTGAGAGAATACTATTCAAACACATCTTAGTTGTTTTGCTCTAAGAGGTGGGTGTAAATCATAGATTTAAAACTTCTTATGAAGTTGAGTCTCTGATGGAAATTGGCAGTCCGTTCCACTTGCGGAATACAGAAACTGTATAGGACTTCTAATAAAAGGATGAGTTATGGTGAGAAATAGAAAGTAATAGGTTTGCGCGAGACCTAGTGTCACGGTTGTTATGATCGCTTAGGAACTTAAAACGTTGCAAAAGATAGGAAGGTTACCGATCGCGTAGGATTTTAAATCGAAGCACTAAAGAATGCCAATTCAGTTGATGTGAAACTTTTAACCATTGCAGCCTATTGAAATAAGATGTTAGATGATCATAACGTTTAAGATAAATATAAAACGCACTGAAAAATTTTGAATGCGCTGTAGTCGGTACTTGTGTACATCATCCAAGTTAGCAAACACTACGTTGCAATGATCTATATGAGGCAGTACTAAGGCCTGAACAAGCATTTTCTTATGGGAGATAGGATGATTTTTTTTAAGTCTGCTCAAAGAATGTACAGTTGGAAAGGCCCTTTTAGAGACAGTAGAAGCATATTCCGTACAAGTTATGTATTCATTACAATAAGATCTACTTTCTTATGGTGTGCGAGAAATAAATTATCATTCCACCTAGAAGTACGTTGGGAAAGGAAGAAGAGTTAAGAGATGACCGAATTGCTTTAGAAGCTATACGTAGACATTGAGATTTAGATGGATTCAATTTCAGACTGTTCTCATTTGACCACTGAACAATTGTTCGTAAGTCCTCATTCAATTTATCAATATATGTGTGTAGCTCACTTGGAGAACAAGACTTGAAAGTCATCGGCATAAAGATGGTATTTACAGTGCTGTAATTCAGATGGCAAATTGTTGATGTACAAGCAGAAGAGAAGCGGACCGAGTACGCTACCTTGAGGTACCCCACGATGAAGAGTTCTCAGAGAAAAGTCAATACCGGAAACAGATACATATTGCAACCGGCTAGCTAAATAACTTTGAATCCAATTGACAGAGGAGTCTGAAAAGTTGTGAAAAGTTGATAATTTGCGTATCAGAATATTGTGATTTATAGATTGAAAAGCTTTACTGAAATCAAGAAGTGTAGGAATTGTTATGTTTCAATTGTCAAGAGCATATCGAATGTTATATGTGATATGAGCTAGAGCAGTGCGGTACTTCGACGTTTCTGTAATCCTGTTTGAAAGGGGTAAAGAAGGCTATGTGTTTGTAAGTAAGAACGAATTTGACAGCTTACATTTTTAGGGCTTTGGAAAGAGCCGGTAACATGTTAATAGGTCGAAGGTCGTCGGTCCTGTTGATACATTTTGTCTTAGGGAGAGGAAGAACTCTTGCAATTTTTCTATAAGGTAGGAAACGTGCATGTGGTAATCGACAGGTTAAATAAGTTGGTAATGGGATCAAGTACAAATGGCAATATTTTTTTCACTAATTCTAGAGAGATTCCATCTGCCCCTGTCGCTTTGGATTTTATTCTGTTGATTACTTTTTCAACTGTCAGCAGACTCACATAGATCATAGAGAAAGAAGTTTGGTTTGGGGGCACATTAATTTTTTGTTATGCAGCCAGTTACTCTGCATGATTGGTGGGTGTATGTCATCAGAAACGCTCATTTAGTGAATCAGGTGCAATATGCATAACTGCATCATCTAAGAATGTTTTTTACCTCTGATACCTAAAACTTTTAATTTATTCCACATTTGATTCTGATTTTCTCTGTTGATGATGTCATATGCAAATTTCAGCTTAGCTTTGCGTACGGCTTGCGTGCAGCGGTTTCGAAATTTAACTGGGTAGTAGAGGGATTGATTTTAAAGTCTCTTCGATATTTTCTATAAGCTACATCGCGACTAGCCATTAAATTCAGTAGTTCATCTGTAATCCACGGGGTAGGAGAGCGAGAGACACGTTTTCTTTTTATGGGAGCATGAACGCTATAAAGCTGAAGAATTAGCGAGTTAAGATAGGAAAGCTGATCATCGACTGACGGGAACAAATTTGTTAAATGCCATGGTAAGGAGGCAGCATCCGCCAACAGAGCATCATTTTCAATCTTGTTCAGTTCTCTATACGATATAATTTTCGGTTTAAACTTGGGCAATTTTATAATCTTTTTCAAAAATAAAATCGTGTCTGGAAGTCCCAGGAACGGTAAATAGACCAAATTTAAGAACTCTGCCCATGTTTGTAGTAAGAATTAGTTCGAGAAGACTGTTACATGTGGCTGCATGGTAAGTAGGCTGAAGAGGGCAGGCAAAAATATTTTATGATATTATATTATCCTTGAATGTTGACACTTCTGCCTTGGAGGAAAAATGATCGAAATTTAGATCGCCAAGATTAAGGCAATGTTCATAGAGTAGGAGAAATTTACTTATTTCTTCCTGAAATCAGCTCGTGGGGGTCGATATACTGCTGCCAGCAGGATTTTCTAATCCTCCACTTTAATTTTCAAAATGATATATTCGGTATGAAATTGATATGCACTCGGTGATTGAGCTAGAATTTTTGAATTAGGTCATGACGTAGATAAATTCCTACTCCGCCCGCTCCCTTTGAAACCTTGTAATTCCGATAAAATTTAAATTTATGTAAACCTAAAAGATAATTTTAACAGTAGGCTTTGTCCAAGTTTCGCTAACTGCTACTGCATGTATATTATCAATTGAATTAAAAAGGATTTCAAACTCCACAAAATGTTTTAGTGAACTTTGCGCATTGATATGTATCGCATTAAAACTGTGTCTGGAAATTTCATAAATTCACTTTGCAACAAAGACTGTAAATGACGAGAAATCTTTGCATCTTCTACCTCTACCTCCTCGAATGCAGATAATATATTACAAAATTTCGTAAATACAACAGAAATGTTTGAGTCAATAGAGTCTAACATATTCGTCAAAATACAGGAAAGAAAAAAGAAATTGAGAGAAGAAGAGATTTGAACCCATTGTCAGTGGGGGAGGAGAGGGATATAGCGACAACAGATACCGAGGATGGTAAAAGATTCTTTACATTCATACGCAAAGAAGGATACAACATCTCGTCCCACAGCAGGTTTGTGCCACGTTCAAGTAGACAGGATATTTGGACACTATTGATGTTACTGACGTTGGAAGGGGGATACGTGACCGTTACAAATTTCTTCTTCAAATGTTATTTTGGATTATTCTCCAATTTTATAAATAATTTATCCCTTGTTACTTTTGTTACCTCTTTCTTTATTATACTTCATCACTGCCAAAGTTCTTAAAATCTGTTTACTCTTTATTTGTCTAGGAATGTGTTTACCGTTACAGTTGGTATGGGTGTTTTTTCCAATTAAACATTTACTGTTAATTCATCGGATGTCTAAATAAAATAAATAAACGAAATTATTGTTTGATTAGAACATCATTTACTCCATGACTATAAATAACATTTATGTGTTTTGCAATCTGTCCTTTCAGTGCTAGTACTTAAAAGCCTAATACAAAATTATTTTCCTTTGCGGCTTTCATTTTATATCTTTCTTGTTTTCAATCGAGTGTTTAAACATATTTTCTAGAATCTTTATCTAGTTTCTTTAATACCATTTAATCAATTAATTGAAAATACCGTTCTTTTCTTTTAAGTATAACAAAATGTTCTCTTTCTTAACGAAGTATTCGCACAAGTAGACTAATGAAACCAGCGTGAGTTAAGGGGAAGATAGTTCGTCGTCAGTTTCTTAGAAAAACTCTTAACAGTGATCGTTGTGTGGAGTCCCGTTACCAACGGTTCGAAACCTGCCACTGTTTCTTCAAACCATCTGGTTTATCTCGTTAACAACCGTACCAGATGCCCCACATTTCTTTAATGAAATATACACAAAACAAACACTATATAAGTTTTCCTAGTTGCTATCTATTCTTTACGTTAAAAAAACGACTCATGAGAGTAATGCTATTCACGTATCACTAAGAAAACTTTCTCTCACATGAGTAGAACATATCAGATTGTCACTGTTGAAACGTTTCGGTTCCGAATGGTCAAGTTATATACTACTTCGTCAGATTAAGCTCTGACACCGTACTTATGGAACCGCTGAGGATTAATAATCACCAAGAAATTGCAGACCTATCAACTCTCACGCGGTTAAAGCATCAACTCATCCTCTCACGCAAAGAACCTGCAAACTCACGCATTTTGAAAAAATGCAAAATTTAAAGCTCGTGCTGTAAAGTGAAGTAAAAACGAAACATTTTGACTACTTCTTAGAGTGGCAGTATTCCAAGACATTCTATCATAGCTGATGGTACCAACTGGATAGCAGCGCTTGCTTGGTATAAGCTGAAAAAACTGTGGGAGAACGTGTGGTTTAGAAGGGTTCTTATCACTGCTCGGTGTACAACCTTCCAGTGAGCTTTTAAAGACTGCCAAAACAGCTAATATATATATATACAGGGTGGTAGGCTTACGGACCGACAAACTTCGGGAGGTGATAGTACAGTGAAAAATAAAGAAAAAAGTCCCAGACAACGGGGGGGAAATTCCGAGGCGTTACGGAGCTACAGCATGCCGAAATCGTGGGAAAATGGACTTCAGAGAGGATTATTGCGAAGATGAAAAAGCGGAGAGTAGGCTGTTGAGAGTAAATTAAAGGAAGTCACACCCGGGCTATCCAAAAATGCATATTGGAAAATTCTACAAGCAGGGCGCAAGGGATTCCCCAAAGGAAGTAGGGGATTCCCAGAATATCTTCCAAGTAAAGATGGGTCGAAAGGCCCACAAATGGGATGAGTTGCCAACAGGTAACAATAATTCATTGCCAGCACATCGATATCTCAACGAGAATTAATGTTATGACCATTTTTATAAAATAATGCGTGGTTGCATATCAGACAGGGGTGATAATTAAAGACAGTCAACGAGCGTTTGGCTTATTTATTAGCAATGAGAGAAACTAGAAGTATCCAGTTGGATGGTGGTGAGTACGCATCTCAACAGATGCAGTGTAGTAAAAAAATGTCCTCGTTGGTCGAGTGGTCAGTGCTATCAGGCGTCCGTGATGTCACAGCA